>JAHZNE010004891.1:0-20394 GCA_027744055.1 Callyntrura sp. NNG-2020
ACGTATGTCTTCACTCAATTAAACGTTATCCCGATTGGTCAACTCAAGACCTTTCCTTGTAAGTTGTACACGCAATACTTATTTTTTTAGTTATGCATTTGCTTTATACTATATTTGTAGTCATTTACTATTTTTAGTACATCATTCTGCACTTATTGCGGTTATTATGAGCACCATAATTGACGACAATTTGTGATGATGGCAAAGTACTTTTTGCGTCTTCCTTGTTATCGTAATTTTGCACATGCAAATAAAGATTAGAACGAGGTAGTGCTGTACGCGACTTGTTTGAGGAATAAGTTTACCTACTCTAAAAACAGATGCAGACGCTGCCAACTCCTTTTCCCGCTATATAGCGTTTCTGCATTAGCGTACCTATGCGTTACGTTAACGCTAGCATCACATCTGGCATACTACCAATAAAACTTTAAGCATATTTTAAATAGCCCCTTTACATTTAGAATGACGCAATCATACAAAAATGAGTTGATTTGATACTTGTTGACGGGAAGAGAAGATAATTTGTCATCATCACATTTTTACGAATTCGCTACATCATCGTGATGACCATCATTATCAAAACGGCGATGAGTCTGCCTCTTAAAAAATACGACCATCTGTGCCATTAAATGATTTATAATTTAAATAAGCTCTACTCTACAAATATTCACATTGAAAGAACAGAGGGATTTTCACAGTGCAAATGATATAAAAGGCGTCACCTCTACGCATGTTTTTTATTCGGATACTTTAAATTAATTTAATCATATTTTCTTCCCTAATTCATGAAATTTAAAAAAAAAGTCAGTTTAAAAAATAATCCATCAAAACACTCCTCCATTCCTTCGTTCAACAGACAATACATTAAGCTGTGCACTTGTGCAATAATGCATCCTGAAGGGAAAAGGTGACAACAAAATTACATAAGAATAGCTGTGATAACAGCCCATTTCCAATGAAACTTTGACGGATCATTTATTTCCCATTCTTGTTGTTCCTCTAGTTGGCTGGCACTGTTGTGTTTAATCTAAACAAACACGCGAGTACAAATAAACTTAAGCGTTACGCCGACATCGCCACTGTCACCATGCGCCGCGGTCTACTTGTTTGTCACCCTACCTACCCACCCTGTTAATCGGCATGGCAGACGAGTATTTGAAAAGTATCCACTGCATAGAGAAATAACACAGAAGCTTACCGTCTGATAACTCGAGAGGGTTACACAGTCACCACCGCCAGCATCACATTGTTACATTCTCCCCTGGAAAGTCGAGGGAGAGGGGATCTTTTTGTTGATCTAGTGGTTGTGATGGTGGTATAATGCAGGGATATTTACTTTACTGGTATCTCTCTTGTCAAGAGAGAGAGAGAGAGAGAGAGAGAGAGGGTTCGTGGATTTGATTTCCTTTATATTACTGTTTAAACAATATTATCCTCGTGCAACACCACCCTTTTTTACTTTCCATTAAAAGAGGCCAAGAGGTGACATGTGTTCCGCCAATTTAACAATTTGCCCTTGTTACTCTTCTCATTATATGTTTTGATGGCGTAAGGTGACGAGATAGAAAGAAAGAGGGAGACAGACTTTTGTAAATTCAATTCAGCTGCCCTGAGACAGAAAAAATAATGATTTTGCTGGTTTATGTATGTATTATATCCTTCGGTGGACATTAAATGAGACAAAACAGAAAAGGGATAAAACTCTGTGTAATTTCTTTCCTTTGCTTTTCCAACTCCTTAAACTTCTCCAGCAGTATGGAAACCGCCGAGGCAATCAAATTTACTCTTTTGTATCATGCTGACTTACTACTTGCTTGCTACACACACGTACATGAACAGAGAGGTTATTACGAACGATATCATACTGTTCAGACGTCGCTCATGGGCTCATGGAGAGAAAAAACACTTTGCTTCCGCAGTAGCATACAACACACTACTACCACTACTGACTAGCAGCATTTAATTTTCTGGTTTCGGGTCCATGTAAAACTTGTACAGGGCCCTCCTAATCTTCCTCAATCTCACACGAAACACGAGGGAAAACAATGAAAACTAAAACCGGTATAACTTATTGTCAATCCCGTCATGATGCAGATAAACAATGTTCAGCCTATTAACTGGTGGGAAACAAAACCGAGGAGAGATATTTATAGGGCTTTAAGCCTGACATTCATTCTCATTTTATTAGATCGTAATAATCCAGTGAAGAAAATCAGTGTTACATTCCCATTTGGACTGTACTGCACATAAACAAAATTGCGGCGATAGAGGAAGCAAGTGAGTGGAGGAAATAAATACTACCACCCACAATCTACGCATTCTTCTCTTTGGACTAAATCACCACGTCGATGTCAGCAGTATTTCTGGTAATATACTGAGGACTTGGGTGATATAATAGTATCATATATCCTACATGCTGCATCCTATATCAGGAGGATAATAATTGTAACGAACTTGGTGTCTGTATGTAATTAATTTCTTTGCTTATATATACCCCTATTACAGAAAACATTACGTTTAAAAGTTAAAATGATAACATTTTCCTTTTCCCATTATAAAATCTCCCAGTCCCAAGCAATAGTAATCCAAAATGGTTGTTCACTGTGTTTTTGTACTTATGCTTTTCCGTTTAATTTCAAATTACACTCAAATGAACAATACGATCTTTCCATTGTTTGCTGCAACCGACAACATGAATTGACTATTTTCTAGGAATCGATATAAATGAGGCGAGCTGTCTATAGAAATGCAATTGACTATTTACTTTAATTGTCTGTGATCATGTAGGTATATAATGTGCATTGCTTGGTACATTTAGTATTCATAATAGCTTTATATTTTACGTTTACACTTGTAAATGAGTGATAAATCGTACAATTTCTCTAAATATATACCAGTGTCGATGAATTAGCTTGTTCTACAAATTTCCAATTCCAAATAGATAAAGCGTCAATGTGTGACAACTCTAGCCTAAATGGACATTACAAAAACTGCGTTGT
Organism: Callyntrura sp. NNG-2020; assembly: GCA_027744055.1. NCBI lineage: Eukaryota > Metazoa > Arthropoda > Collembola > Entomobryomorpha > Paronellidae > Callyntrura > Callyntrura sp. NNG-2020. The sequence continues at coordinate 3,000 of JAHZNE010004891.1, forward strand.
TGATATTTCTCTTTTCTGTGTGTTTGGTATGTCGAGCAGAAGATATGTCGGATCAGTACTGTAAGTGAAATTGACTTAAACTTGAGTTAAAACCAAAAGCCGTCGTTATATTGAATTGATTAGGTTTAAACACAATGTAATTTTTACTGTAAACTCCAGTCCTAGACAATTTTGACGAAGTCATTAGTAATATTGCTTGTGGAGCAACTGAGCAAGTGAAAGGTTCAGAAATGAAAGTTAATCTAAGTCGTTACTCAACACGAGAAGAATTGGCAAAAATGGCATTCTGGAATTACGGCAATGACTTTAAAACTAAAAAATTGGAGTTCGCAAATGACCTCAAGTGGAAACGACTTCTGGTTGATGTATTATTCGATATATTCAAAAGAGCCTGTCCCGACTCTGCGGTTCCACATGAATACATGCATATTTTTCGGGAGTTTACAATGATTTACTTGAACTCTGCCGAACCAAGAACAACTAACAACACCGATGCTTGGAACAACATAATAACAATTCTTGAAAAGTGTCCCACATATCGTAACCCCTACGAGTTGGTGTCAAAAGCGATGCAAGTAATGCCATACGGTATACTCGTTTGTTTTAATTGCTTGGCACTTTTCAAACAGTCATAATTAAAGTATCTTTCACCTGCGCATAGGTAACAGGAATTAGAGGTCGTCTCAATGAGATGGTCGAAACAACGCAGTTATTTCCACCTGAAGAAAAAGTGGACTCTGTTTTTCCAGTGCTTGACCAAGTTATTGACAATTTGTGGTGGGTATTTACTCACGCGATGGGTAGATGCTACCGTCAGATACCGGCGCGGCCAGCCGAAATCGCTCCAAAGTTTAGAGCACTATTCCTTCACGACATTCTTCACCCGCTGATGAATAGATGGTATTGTATTGCGAAAATTGTTATAGATTCATTCCTACGACCAATATGGACAACCTTTTAACATGTTTCCAATTATGAAATATGTTTCAGGGGAGACCCCGGACCATTTCAAAACTTTGGCCCTATTGTTGGGAACTTTGACATTAAAAGAATCCAAAGGAATATCAGGTACTGCGTTACAGCTGCCTATTTGGATAGCGGCATCATCGAACTTCAAATGGTGCGTCCATTAAGGGTGGGCTCCGTTCACCAAGGAAGAAATAGCATTCAAAACCGAAAAACAGGAGCCACATTTGAATAAAGCTAAATATACAAATTTAAATTTGTCTTTTTGTCATGCATATATTTATACGCTTTAATGGATTTAATTACAATAAACTTGTGCAGAAATCAGAGCGTCTGGAAAATTTCGTTATAAACACCACTGGGATAAATTGCAATTTCGCCTATTTTGGTTGGTTAGCAAAGACCGCAGTTGCGAATAGCATTAGTTTCAATAATACAGCACAACTCAACCACACTTTTGAGAAAACAGGAAAACGCTTCAAAAAAAGAATTCCAGCAGCCCGGGTAAGCGCANGCACGGGTAAGCGCATCTCTGAATTGATTATTTTACAATCCTAACCGTAAGTGCACAACATGATTGACAAAATTGCGCAATATAGTCACCACAACATGGTGTAGCTGCAGACAATAAAAGCAGTGTTTCATTGCCGTCATTTGCTTCCTCGTATTGTCCTTAGTCCCTACATTATTACCAAAGGCAAGGAAAAAGAGAGGAGCAGAACGAAAGAAAGTAATAACAGTTTCACAACAATATTGTAAATACTTTCCGCCGAGTTTTATGTCTCTGCTGCTTTTAAAAAAACGTCCGCGAGTTTCTTATTGTTGTTGTGTGTTGTATCCGTGAAGGAGTACATTATTGTTGGACGCAACAGCGAAGAAGAGTGAAGTAGTTAGCATTGTGCCGTTTCCTCCACTTTTATGCATTATGTAGGCAAATGTTTTCATCAGCTATATTACCGGGAATCCTCGTGACTGGGAGTGTTCAGTTTGTCGAGATTCAATTTGTGTGCAGTATTGCACTGCCTTTTTTCATTGCCCGGAAGACAATCACACAATGTGCTACCGTTGTCGTCGTCCCCGGGAAGGATATAAAGGATCCAAACCCATTTAAACTTTGGTTTTGGGTACTTATATAAAGGTTTCATTTTCTTTTACGGTATTACGCCACATTATGTTATGTTTGGGTGGTTGCTGTACGTAGTGTGTTGTTGGATGGGATTTTGTCACTATCTCTCTGCCTCATAATGGAACGAGAGAGACACACGGGTGCTTCGCTAGATATCATGGACAATTTAGAACAGAGACTGTGAGGGAAAATGGAAAAAAGCCAACAACTGTGTGTCTGTGTGTGTAGTTGTAATAGCTGTAATAGGTAATTTATTCTCCTTACGATAACAAGATCATAATTCCGCTAATTCTACTTCGTTTTACTACCACACCGAGGTAAAATGGGATGGACAGTTAGACTGTCACTAGCTTTGTCCTTTTTTTCTGGCAGATATATGAATATTGTTATACAACACTGTCGTAATTACAACATGTAACTTCACAAGCAACAAACGTAAAAACGGTTTGTGGGATAGTTGATGGCTCATAATGTGTGTGGAAGATGAAGGCATGATACAATTGCTCTATTACAAGGGCTCCATTATGGTTGTTTCATGTCTTCAAGTGTCTAATTTTCATTTGAATTGGGGAAAGGATACACACCTACTACATTCCTCCGTATTTGACGTAAACAAAAAAAACATTGTCATAAGGGGTTTATGGCCAATTGTACGTTCACATCTAGTAGTTCACTAGTACTAACAGTAACAGTTGCCGTACACCTTATGTAAGTACCTTAAAGATCTTTATGTAGTCAAGTGCATGTTTTCGTTTTTTTGTATAGCGGGTTGCGGTTGTGGGCAACCGTTAGCGTCCTGGAAATGCTTGTTGTGCTTCTTTCGGGAGAAACCTTCTTAGAGGGGTGAGTACCGCTATAGCTGAGGATACTTTTTTATGCAACAAAGGACTCACCCACTTTGGTCACTACAAAAAATGGAACGTTACGGTATGATGATGAAGGTATCATTTCTGATGATATTCTGTGGGGGATGGGACACTTGGGAGAGACTGTTGATGCGTACGCACGGCACGTTTCATATTGTTATTATTACGTATAATATCTTGTTTTGATAGGAACTTGTTACGTAATTCTAGAAAGGGTAAAAATTATAAAGAAAAGGAAAGGGTCAGAGACCCATGCTGTAATTATTGTACAAAATTGTGATGATATGACATTGTTGAACAAAGTATAGAATATTATGACGACAAAAAATTCTTTATTTCGTGGAAAGGGTTATTGATCTCGTGGAAGGGGTAATGCTGCTTGCATGTGATTCTGGATTCTGGACAAAGTACCGTTTTGCTGTTTTATTGACGACAGACTACACAAGAAAAAAATTCTCTGGAATTATGGTTTATTATCGGGAAAGTGACAGACGGACTGAATGTCATCGTTGTTGTGTAATCTGCAGAAGCAAAAAATTAAAGTAATAAGAAGCACCCAACTAATGAATAACAGTAAAAAACTTGACGGACGTGAAAAAATGATGAAAAATAAGAGGAAAATGCAATTATCATAAGAGCGCAATATAATGTCCCGTTTTCTCTTTCTACTACTGTACTACCGTTATTATTACTAGACTAGAAAAAGTGATCTCAATAAAAACGACAATGAATGCAATGCAAACATTAAATGAAACTGAAAATCATTTCGTTGTCTGACTGATTGTAAAAAGGGTTACAACCTCTTAAAGCATATTTTATGCTATTCTACGTTAACAATAAGCGGATACATTGACACGAGACGATTCTGAAGGCCAAGCAGACACGTTTGAAATAAGGACCAGTTTCGATTTTATTTATTAATCATAATAAAAAATTGCATTATCTTTTGTCAGAAATTTGCAAAGATGCGTATCTAGTAAAAACAAAAAATAGATGGATGTTTATGGTAGGATTTTTAGAAAGACGCATCGAATGGACACGTTCTTTATTAATTGCCTGGCGCACGGGTATTTTCGGTATTTTTGTGGGAATCACTGGAGTGCGAATTGACGACGCGTCGGGTAAATAAAGGCTCCAACAAAAATACGCCTCACCACGACTCACGTGGCAATTAACATGCTGACTAGTAATAATGAAGGTTATATCCACAAAAGGAACTACGATCTACCAGAAAAAGGGTCGTTATTTTTCAGAGATCGTTTCAACGATAATGCGTATTATTTCTATGATACATATTACGACTGTGGACAATTTTTGTTGATCTGTATCACGACGTCCGTGTGTTATTTTGTTGTACACGCACGTGCCGAGCCCATAGGAGGTCCAAGCATTGTGTTGTTGAGTTGACAATTGAGATGCTTACCGAATGCCCTAATTGATGTTGCTCTGCTCCTGTCCTTAAATTGATCTTTTCAGCTGGCATGTGTCATTTTTGTAGCATAATATTTTTATATTTGCACTGACACTGTTGCTTTTTTTGTCAATAGGATCGTGTAGAAAATTATAATTTTGCAAAGGCAAGCAAAAATGCGTTTTAGCAGTCCCTATCGGCGTTAAACTTCTTGCCGGAGGAGCAAAGCATGTTTATTTAGTTATTGATGGTGTTAGAAATTAGGTTTAGATATTGCAAAGAATAATACAATTATATTTGATATTTCACGTAATTTTACTACATTATGAAATATGATGAAGTAGATATGCATTTTTGTAAACTTCCCTGTAACATGTGTACATGCAAATATGCAATCATATATATATGAAGTGATGAGCATACCTTTGCATGATAGCATACGTACATAACATGTACCACGTAGTATTATAGTGGTAGACATTAATCATGAATTTAAGGTACCATAACATGACTTTGTACACGCTTCATCCATAAGCATACGACAGAAAGTGAAGAACTGGCCAAGAGAATTATCAGAGTGTTACTCGAGTGTAAAAATGCTATTAAATTATTTTTATTTTTTCGTATTAACCTACTTGTGAAGTCATAATGTTTATACAGCATATAGCACACTATATACTATGTTCGAAGTACTGTGAGTACCATGCTAGTTACGAGGTTGAAGTATCAGTAAGGGTGAATAGACTATTCTACCGGGAGAACGCAAAACATCCACCAAGAGAAGAACTAAGAAAGCCAGCGGCGGAGCGAAGCACTTCGTTTGCTGTTTCCCATAAAAAGGAAATGTTCTGTTCTCGTCTAATGTTTTATGAGAAGACAAGGGATTGTATACGAGTGAATATGAATAAAAAGAAGAGAAATCTTTTGTCATCTCATATTTTTTTACTATAAACTCTTCTCTTTTGCTTTCTCCCTACATTTTTCTTCTCCCATTTGAATAACACATGTTGGCGTGATTGCTGTAGTATGGTCTTACCTATCCACTCACGATCAATTCAATATATCCATCGTTGAAGTTGCTTGAAAAGAAATATATTTATAAAGAAAAACCGGATAGAGGGTGACAACGAATCTACTTACTTCTTGTATAGACATTGGGCAATGGAGAATAATTTTAATTTGTAACAGATTCAGAAATCACGCTTGGTAGGAACCCCACAACTTGTTAACATTTTCCTTCATGGATACAATGATTAGTAGCATGCCTATAAAAAATCATAGTTACATCTGTAATCAAAAATATAAATGTCTGTTTGACTTTGCAGCAAAAGTGGTGTTGGAGTTTGCAGTCAACAGAATCTCACTGCGTATACATTGTACACAAAACGATTGTGTACATAAGTGTATGTGATACGCTTCGTGGAAAAAGTAAAATCTTTATTTGTACCTGTACATTTGGCACCTAAAACTACACCAGCGCATTCCGAGTGCTCAGAAGGAAATATTGTAGATGACGCCTATAATGATACGGTCAAATTTTCCCCTTTTCCCCAAGAAAAAATAAGATTTTTTCCTGCTTTTATTATAAATATATAATCCAGTTTAAAACCAGCCTGTTTCTTACATTCAATAATAATGTTTTGGTTGAAAATAGGCGTTCTTTTTATACGCTCATATCATTTCCACTTTTTGTGCTCATTTCCACTTTGTAGGTATATTATTTTCTATGAAGCTGTTCCGTTTCATGTTTACGGCAATTGTATCATACAACATAAGTATGACAAGACGGCAGATGAGGGAAGAATGAAGTAAAAAATATATAGAGCAACAGAATGGGTGGTGGGTACAACACGTAAGGCTTCTAACAGCATTCAGCACTCACTCAAAGTTTATGATTGCAGTACCCAGAATCCCAAAGTTCCTTTAAAAAAGTGTGGGGAAAGAGTTAAAAAATCTGAAGAAATTGAAAAAAGTCCAATAAAACTGGTGAATGTAAAATGGAGAACGGGAGAGAGAGAGAGAGAGAGAGACTAGGAAAATATTCGTGGAACAAAAGCGGTTCTTGCAAGTGTCATCGTGTAACAGTGGATTGTGCGGAGTAAAACATATAATGCGACCTGTAATACGGAATCATTGGCCTGTTACGGAGAATCTGTAAAACAACTGAAACTTTCTTTTTTTTATTTCACTGCTACACATCTACACTACTAACTGATTTAAAAACTTACCCTGCTCATTCATGATATAAAACGATGGGTCCGTAAAAATACACCAGCTACATATACTATATACGTACGTACCAGCCTCTCCGTATGAAATCGCGGAGCACTAATAATGCGAAGCCAAATATAAAAAGATCTAGTGCAGCGAAAAAAAGAACAAAGTGTTGTTGTAGCGGGGAGAACACCATTCTCCACCATTATTTCCAGTTAGAAAAAGATGAATTCCCCAGTGTAAAATTTGGCTGTAGCTCGTCTTCAATTTTTTCATTCACTTTTCGTTCACCATTTCCCTCGTACACCATCCACACACACACAGAGAGAGAGAGATATGAAAACACCAAGTTGTACATTTTTCCTTGGCACATCTGGTTTTACTACTAAAACTTTGTGTTAGTCAAATAACAATGAGTAACCGTTACAGAAAGTCGCCCGCATATATACTACCCATATGTATGTACGTATTCTTTACTAAAGGAAACTGATCTCCGTATAGATCTTGATACTGTATCAACTTTTATATAAAAATGTAGAAACAAAATAAAATAATATTATTTCCCTCTATCAAATGCTATATTACAACCATTTCCTAGTAGTTATTCTTTTCACTTTCCTCAAAGGACACTTGAATTTCATCAGTGAGCTTCATGATCTTAAATTATTCACTCGTTTTTTTTGGAGAGCGGTGTTGCTACTTCATCTGCCTACATGCTCCAAACAATAATCTCCTTTTCACTATTTGTTGTAGCAGGCGAGAGTGGATGTTTCACCGCCACCGCCGCTGCTACTGCTGTTGCCATTTTCCTAAAACAAAACTCCCTAAACAACAAGTTATCTAAATTATTTCCTCCTTCTAACATTTACATCAGTTGTCCGTTGAGGCGTCGACTGAGCCTGCTTTGATTATGTAATGATTTCCTTCTTAACTAGACGTAGATCAGTACGCTACGTGCATATATGTATGTTTTCTATAGGCATTTTGGCCTACATAAGTATGTGGATATCAGAATCAAAATAATCACGCCTCTGTTTTTCTCCTTTGTTTCTCTATAAATTGAATTGAACAAAGGATATATGTGTGTGTGTGTGTAGTGTAAAAAGGGTGATGATCATGATGATCTGCGTTTCATTCCAGATGAATGTGTATTATAGGAGTACATATTACAAATTCCAAACGTAATAATTTTGCTCTTGATTTTTTGAAAATAGGTGGAGGGAGGGGATAAGTAGCCAAATCAGAGTTGCTTTCGTGAGAATACCGCAGGGAGTTGAGTTGGAGCACACACCGAGTCATGCATCGTACGAGAAACGCAATACAAATACAAAAAGTTGTATAAAAATGAATCGACTGCATCAGCACGTAGTTCGCAACTTTGTTGTATGGGTAATTCTAAATAGGGTAGACCGGTTGTTCATTCAAAAGAAAATCAAGGACTATGTTCTCCTTCTTAACTCTAAATGTACTTTCCTTCCAACATACCATGTTCTAGTGATAAGCAATGAGTAATGAGATAAGAAGTACGAACTACAAACAAGATTTTTTTTCTTTCCATTTTAACAAACTGCAAACATGCTTATGTAATGATTAAAAATTCTCGGTCAATTATAGCAGCCGCAATTTACGCTCCTATTTTGCATTTACCTTTTGAAAAAATGGAATTCTCGCTACGTGATTCTCTTAATCAGGTAAAAAAAAGAGTAAAAGTGAAGATGAGAATAATAAAAATGGGTGGAGTCTTTGATTTGTACAATTCATGAAACTGTTCAATTAGCCCGACAACAATAAACAGATGCGTTAACATTGGCATGAAAAAGGGTAGGGCAAAAACGTAAAGAAGCCTTCCATAATATTATTCAATATTATTCATTCACACACTTGCACAGCAGCAACAGCAGCATTCTGTCAACCTGACCCTCTTCATTAGCACCAAACACTTCTCTCTCGTTGACCGAGATTAGTTCAAACGTACGCATGCTTTAGTAAATAAGACTCTAATGCGATGTTAATAATTTTCTGGAACATGTGACGGTAGTCATTAAAATGTATGAAATGCAGATGAGTAATTACCCCTTAAAACAAAACAAATACAGTTGTCGTTGTTTCTATTTGCATATTACGCGTGTAAGTAAACAAACCAGAAAGTTAAGTGTGCATGTGTGTAGGGAAGGGAAAAATAGCGGACCAGGTGAGTAGATACAGTAATAATCTTCAAGTACTACTACAGGTGCTCTTCTTCATCATTCATTTGTCTCTGTCCTTTACATGACAATAATTTGGAGCAAAAATCCACTTCGTATGAAGTTGACGTATTTTATTGCGGAACCTCCTAGATCGAACGAACAAGAACCAGATCGCAAATTTTCAATTCAATACAGTGGTGGTAAGTATAGGTAGCTTTTGACCAATATTAGATATATATTATGTTAAAGATATCAGTGAGCAGCAGTAAGTGCAAGTTCATATTAAGGTCCAGAAATTTACAGTTGAGCAGCTAGTTGCTGGTGCTAATTTGTATTATAATGATCATCACCAGGTGCTCTTTAGAGTCACTATTATCCAAATGGATTTGGAAAAAGATTAAAAAGTTGCCCCGTCAATAAATACACTTAATCGTCATCATCATAATAATTACGTGCCAATATCAATACATAAGCTGAGTTCACTGGTGATACATATGAAAAATAGTAACTCTACCACACAGAGTACGTATATGGTGTTTATATAAACACCAGGAGAAAAACCTGTTCATGAAAGCTACATATACATACATAATGGACGAATGGAGAATATTTTACGAGCTTTTATATAGCTAGGTATAGGTGCACCGGCAATATTTTTAATTTCATTTACAAACCTGTTAAATTTACATAGAACTAAATTATAAAATATTCATCATTATTTTATCCCTTAAAGTTTTATGAGGTGCATACTTAACAGCAGTCTTGTCATAGTTGATCTATCCGCCCAATATATAACACTAATTTAGGTACATGCTAGCTTTGCCTGTTTCGCGGAGTTTTTTAACCCAGCTAATATAACTAATTCGATATTAACGTCAAACTCAAATCACTGCTTGTATAAGCCATACTTGCTTAAATATCCCTCGTTAAACGTGTTAAACAGTCTGTAGATATGTAAGTTTTGTAAGCAGTCTCATTTCCAGGTTACATTTTTTAAAGATGTCACACTTGGTGCTGTTCTCCTTTACAACTCGACGATGACAAACAGCCGAATATCAAATATACTGATTCGCACAATAATGATGGTGTAGTCATGTAGTGTCTGCTCTTGTTTTGTATAAGAAAAAAAATTATCAGGATTGGGTCCTACACATAAGGCAAGTAAAGCTAGCACAAATAATTCATTTACCTTCTGCTTATAAGTTCCCGATGTACTGGTGATGGCTAAATGCATTAAAATATTAAATTTAGTTTTACAACCAGAGCGCTTAGTATTATTGGGGGCAAATAATACGCATTTTATTACCGAGGATAATAATGCTGGTGCCATAAAATCATAATAGTCATTGGTCATAGTCATCATAATAAGTTATTGTTCCTCTAAGTTTAATACTAAACAACCTGAAAACTTTCCTTGAAGCACAACACGTCGTTGTTGTTATTGTTGATATTTATACACTATACGTAGGTATACAGTGTTTGTGCCTGCATCCTTTTTCTTATAGCATATGTATATGCATAACGCAGGCCTGTTGGTTTGGTCGTTTGGTAGTTGGTACTTACTTAGGCAGCATTGTTATTCAACCGACCGTAACATAAAATGACTTGTTGACTGGATTATATTGTTCATCTTTTCCATCACGCCACAATAAATTCTTTGCGACTAAAATGTCGTTTGCGAATGTGGTGACGGTGAATAAAAAAGCAAAAATTCCAATTCCAGCGCAGTTTTACCGTCTAGCCAGTGGCCGCAACAATAGCAGTGGTGATGAGCGTGCCAACTTGTTTGATTGAGTTATTTCATATCTCTGTACAATCGCAATTAGGCACACGGCGGTGTTATTCATTCTGAAATAAGTAGGTTCTTTTTATATGTTTAGCACGTTACTTACGACTGACGACGAACGTGTTCTGCCTTGCACATATCATTCGAAGTAAATTCCTATATTATATGATTCATGACACGACGTGTCTTAGTGCACAAAAAAAGAATGTTTACTGCTTTTCTGTGAAACGCTTCGAAAAGGGTTGGCAACTTTGGTTTTGACCTAAGAAGACTCGTTTTATTTATTGTTATTTATACCTACTCTACATCGGTTTGCTACCATGCACGTACTCCAACACACAACTAATAGTAATAAATACCAGTAAAGCATTTTCTACAATCCCGGAGGTAAATTAGTATCATCCACATCTTAACTCATATAATTGTAGATGATAGGTGTGGAGTGCGGGGAAAAAGTAAAAAAGAGATTACAATTATTACGACCATGTACAACTCAACAATACAATAAAAATGACAAAGGAAAAACTTCTTTTAAAAAGAAAGTTGTTTTTTTGTGAAAAGGTAGAACAGAACGTCTCCGCATTATCGAGCATGACTCCGTCCGCACTCCCTACCATCATCATCAACCAACCATGCAATACGACATGCTTTAGTCGGAGCAGGCAGGAAAGAGGCTTTAAAAGAAAAGTAAAACCCTACTCGAGTTCGACAGCAGCAGCAGCAACAGAGATTTTTATTTTCCTACAATAAAACTTCCCTAGGACTATTATTTCCCTGCGCTCGATTCGACTACGTGTAGATGGTCTTTTTATTGCGTTTGTTAAAAATTGGAAATTTCTCAAAGCTAACCAGCCAAAACTGGCTCCGATTAGCATTACTACAGGAGCTTGCGTTGTACTGTGTAGGCAATCAGGTTTTAATTTGCTTATTTCTTAAGTTTCACGGAAAATTTGTGCTGCTGTATAACAGTTTCCTGTTTGTAGTACACATTATTAGTCAAAATGTAATGGAATTCAAAACTTCCTACCCAATACGTACTTACCAACACCAACGACAGCGTCTTATGTCTTATGCAAAATTCGAGATTCAGCATACTTTGCTAGGCTCTTCTTACTGCATAGTTGTATGTGAAAGTGACTCACAATGACAGTTTACTACATCTTCACACTACAATTGTCATTCGTCATAGTCATGAATAGTAAAGTTTTTTCTAAACTGAAATAATGCCCGAAAAGCCTAAAAACGTAATACAGAGCGGTTACAGAGATACAAATATACAGGAGGGTGTGTATTGTAGGAGGTGGTTTTCCTCCCCTCGGGTTTTTAAAATAGACTCACTTTGCTGTCGCTTGATGCCGTGTAGAATCGTAGGTGGATTAGGTGCAATATGTTATGGGAGATGAGTAGAAAGATTAGGATCACTCAGTATTCTCATTCATTTCCAATTATGGAGGGTCATAAACTAATAAAAATTTGTAATTGCTCTGACTCGTTTACTAGCTTTTCGGTCCCAAACAAGTACAACAACTCATGACTTTATTACGAGGAACACAGATAGAGTTAGAGTGATAACAGGGACACATGTGTAGTGCTACAAAAAGTATAATTTCTCTAGAGTTCTAAAAAATGAAACGGGGGGTTTGTTCCTTTTTTTGCAACATGACGAATACAATGACAGCGGAGAAAAATGCTACCACTACTTTTTTAAATTACACGTTAAGGTGTTTACACGCTTTAATGCCTGTCTTATCTTGCAAATTTTGCAAGTTTCTACTTCTAGACACGACGACTATGAATGCAAAGTGTGAATCCACATAAAATAGGTAGTTTGGTGGTTAAATATCTGTAATTATGAATGGGTCGGCCGTGGACAGTTTTGCATACTAAATTTCAACATAATTTCGTTGTTAATGAACCTGCGGAGGATATTTAATATTTATCCAGATTCTCAGCAAAATAGAAAAATATTAGCTTGAATTAGCAGTGGAGTTGAAAAAATTAAATTACTACTTATGAGCAGTGCCTTCAAGACAATTTGGAGTCTATAGATATGGAGATATAAATGAATTCCAATCGGCATTTTTCAATTTAGCAGTTATGCAAGTTAATGTTACTACTATTTTTTATGCATAAAATTTTCTAGTTTTAGAATACGTATTTTCGGAGTCATAAATATATATGGCACAGAGCATGTATGAAACGGATGATGTTAATCGACAAATTTATGCAAACGTCGTTTTCGTATTGATATACAAGATATTTTATTTTAGTTTCCAATTTTATTTTTCATAAAGTGTGTTCTGATTGACATTTTGGGTGTAGATAGAAAAGATGGAAATATAAAAAATCTGAATGAAAAAATATATTACATCTTTGCCGAAAAATACTACTGATGGTCGTAAACTCTCAGTCTATTTCCCGTCGATATGATGTTTTTACGTCAGGAGTGACTGAGGAGACTGTCCTAAGTCCATTTGTAGAAACAAAAGATACTTAGCAGTATGGGTAGTTGGGGCAGGCGGCTGGGTGAACTCCAGCTGGGTAGCCAAGGGAGCGGTCAAAATGGTATCCGGGTGGTCCTTGGAATCCGGTGTTGCAGAAGGGATAGTTGGGGCAGGAAGCTGGGGAGATTCCGGCTGGGTACTTCTCTTGAGCAAGAGCAAGGGCAACCATGGCCAAGACCTAAAGAATCAATGGAAATTTAATAATGAGTAATTACTGGAACAGGGGAAACGTGAGCTTCAGTGTCATTCCTCTTAAATTGGAAACTTACGAGAAGGGCAACGATTTTCTTGTACATTTTGACGGATTGGAGACGAAGCGTGAATCTGATAAAAATACTTTGTTTTCAGCTACACAACTGCGCTTGAGCTACTAAATTGCTGGACTATGTTGACATCAACCCAGGTTACAGGTATTTATACTCGCTGGTCAAAATATCCAGCGAGTTTACATGCCACGCTTGGCCCATGCATCTTGCATCATGTTATGACCGATGTTAGCCACCCTATTTCATAACGATAAATATGTGTGGTAACACAATACATGCAAAGCTTACAATTAATGAGATATTGAGTTCTCCAGTGCCCAGCCCAAGGGAAAAAGTGTCAAGTCATCATCCATGTAGACCTTTCTAATTATCTAAAGCATAACATACAACTTTTTTATAAGCTAGGTAGGTTATTCGTTCTCGTAGTGTTGCTCTTGTTTCACGTCCCTTTCAGTCTGCTCTACATTCCATTTTTTGCTACCACCACCATCCTAGTTCATTTTTCATTCAAGATGCAAACGTCCTTTAGCAATTTGCAAAGTTCTCAATGGATCATCTATTGACTCTTTTTGCTATAGGATGAGTACTGAGTACATCATCCCATCTCTATAAATGTGGCAGTAGATCTTGGCCGATTATCGTTTTGATATTCCTCTGAGAGAGAGAGAGAGAGAGAGACCTCAAGACCTAGTGGCAAGTGGTGATGCTGCTGCATGCCAGCAAAGATAATAGGATGATCTTCTCTAGATAATGATGATGATCCCACGGAATAATTGATTCTCCACGGCTGATCTTCTTATTGAGTCAAATATTGCGCTATAATATATTTTTTGCTCTTAATACGCCTTCCAGCGATTCGAGCTTGCATGCCGCCGTTTTTTGAGTATGTTGTAATACCCCTCGCTACCGAGAATGAAATACGAGAGATGAACTAAAAATGAAAGCGAATACCATCATTTTTCATATACGAACCATCATCATGATCACACTTACAGACTACCCTGTGTGAATAGGGAGTGGAATGTTGGGGTAGCTTGTGATGATAATACGCATAAAATATTTTTCTTGTATTGTGTATACAACTGCGCGAATGACCTTTTTCGTTTTTTTTTCTCTCTCCTGTTTTTGCTCAACTTCTGGTTTTCAATAGATAATTCATACATTTTTGTAGTTTTTATCATTAAGATGAGCATTTTACTTTAATGGGCACATTTGTGGCATGTTGTGGCATGTCTCCCCGATATGAAGCGATGCTTCTCCTAAAGTTTGCTCAAGTGTAAAACATCAAGTTTCGGTGTTGTTTGGTTGTGGTTGGCGTTACGTCGTGGATGTTCACGTTTCAGTTAGATGGAACTAGAATTCTTTGAATCTTTTATCCGTATTATTATGCCGTCATATCTTTAAGAAATGATATGGTAATTGGATGCGGCATCCTACATTACATAAACCAAACAATACGTATTAGGCATACTCTAAACTTGTTCTCTGCCGTAGTTTATCCATTTTTACAGCTTTCTGGGCATATGTCGGTTATTAAAACCTGAAGTTGTAGTTAGGAAGTGCAATTTTCTCCTCGTGGAACAAGAATATTTTGGTACCCACATTTTATTCCTTGCATGTTGACTGCATAAGATGTATTGAAATGAGATAAATTATCAGCACGTGATTTACGCAAACTTCATAAAAACATTGGGCGGATCCACCCATCTTGGTTTTTTACCTGCTTGCTGCCACATTTCAACTTTTTGAATTCTTTATTCCGTCATTCGGAGCAACAATTTGCAAGCCCATTTTGATAACCAGCAAAACAACAAAATAGGCGCAGTGCTTAAGCGAAACTTTGAAAAGATACTACAAATGCGCTACTGTTGTAACCTTTA
This sequence comes from Callyntrura sp. NNG-2020, assembly GCA_027744055.1. Classification (NCBI taxonomy): domain Eukaryota; kingdom Metazoa; phylum Arthropoda; class Collembola; order Entomobryomorpha; family Paronellidae; genus Callyntrura; species Callyntrura sp. NNG-2020. The sequence goes on from JAHZNE010004891.1 coordinate 18,205, forward strand.
TCAGCATACATGGCAGAGAGGTGCTACAAAGTATTTTACATTTTGTGAAATCGTGCGACAGTTCATGAATAACGAAGGTTTAATTTGTTAGATAAAATGCTAAAATATGCGAAATGTCAAAATAGCTCTTACGGATTAATTTATTTCACTTCTTCATACAGTTCTCACTTGTGTATTTAGTAGTGATAAGGAAGTTTAAAAGGTAATGCATTCATTAAAATGCGAACAGTGGTGATGGTGGCAGTAGACACAATTGAAAAAAATATATTTAGATAGACTTTACATTATTTAGAGCCACTTGTCCTGAAAACTTCACTAAAGTAAAGACAGCGACAAATGCCTATAATAACAGTTCCAGTTTCGTAGCGCTTCATGTCCTACACATGTTCGTACGATAATGTCATGTCATCATGAATGTCATCGCTGTCTACGTATACCGTATATGGTAATCTCAACCTTGTGCGCAATAATGCATTTTATACAGGTTAACACAGATGAGGAATTTTTTACGAGCGCAACATGCTTTTTCTTATTTATTATATATTTTAATATAGAAGTTAATCGTACCGAAAATAGTTGGACACTGGAATTACTGGGTTCTAAATTGGTTGTGGTGTAATCATTTCCTCACGAGCAACACCTCTCCTGCAATCAATATACTATAAAACGTGTAAAAATCAATCATACGATTCCATACATTAAATTACCTACCAACTTATAAATATGTATTAAAAGTAAATCAATTTTAATGCCCATTATTGATTCTCTGCTATTGTACCTATAATGCTGAATATGTGCATATATATATCAAAATGTTGAATAGTGTGAGCCAAATCTACATTTAAATCAGCAATAAATAAATTATAAGAATGCAAAATTATATTCCGAAGCACAAAACTGCATATGGTTTATAATGTATATGCAAATGCTTGAGCCAGTGCAGGTCTATTTTTTATTTTTAATTACCGGTTACACGCTTTCTTGTTTTACTCCCTTTCATCCATCTGCAGCAATTTTTCAGCGAATACAAGTGACGAAGAAGTAATTTTCTGAAAATAACATCACCGGGCAATAATTGCAAGGATCAAACTGTGCTGCAACATCAGAAGAAAATTACATTTTTCACCACAGGTGCTCTAATAACTATCTACTACTGATGACAACTCATTCGTTAATGCATTTCATTCCAAAAGCGTTTCATGTGAATTTTTCTCTCTCGCAAATTTTCTGGCAAGTGTTGAAGCCAGTTTTCATAACGCTTCTTTTTGCAGAAAAAAAGCTCAAACTGGAGCAGTAGTACACAAGTTGCAAAAACCTGTAATATAATGGAACCACGTTACTACTTTTAATTCCACGCACGATGAGTGGTGACCAAAAGAAAGAATCCGTAATGTCAATTATAATATAAGCAGATTATATAGGTATATATATGCTCACGACGTGAGCTGGATGAAGCTATTAGCTGCTGCTTGCTGAACCGAGCACAAAACAATAAAAAGAAATGCGGAACAACTCTTCTGGCTGTTTTGAATCTCTTAAAGAAATAGCGATCACAATATTATGCATGGTCTGGTCTGATAATTTCAAAGATAAAATTTAATGTTATTGATTTTGCCTGCTGGTTTCAGTGTTGGACGAAAAGCAGGAGGATTAGTAGCCCTAGTGGTTTGATTTGTTGTGTACATTTGCATTGTTTATTTGTTCATTCACCGGTTCACCCAAGGAGAGAAAGATGCGAAAATAAAAAAAACTATAGATGAACAGATTAGTAAAAACAAGAAACGTATTGACATGAGGACTTATATTTTATATACGGAGACTCTCTATGTGTGGAATATATACCAAATACATCCTTACAATCCCATCGAAAACTAAATAAATGATAATAACTGATGACAATGACAAAGTATCAAATCAAGATAACCATAGATGTATTCAAGATTTATATAAAAACAAAAGACAATGTATAGACGTGCGTACGACACGTCCAAAAGTAATATGCTTACTCCACCCCTGCGGAACATTAACAAAAGAATTTTTTCTGCTTTTGGATACCCGTATGTACAGAGTAAATATTGAATGATCATAGAAAGAGTTAGCAAACAACAACAAGTGGAGTATTTCACTGCAGATAGTGTATTAATTCTTCGACACAAATCATTTGCGAAAAACCAACCAATTTCTCTGTGG
>JAHZNE010004892.1:0-14985 GCA_027744055.1 Callyntrura sp. NNG-2020
TGATAGTTTAAGACAAAAAGTCATTTATCTTTGGGTAGATAACATTCAGCAAAAATACGATGAAATGTCTGAGGTAGCCGTTGACGAGACACACTTGGACTACCTGATTGAAATGCAAGCTTTCCAAGTAGAAACAATGCCCATTCCAATTTTTTACGACATGCTTCATTTAGGAATGCAGGTGGCAAATGAGAGCCTTCGAAGTGTGTATTCGCGAACAAGAAATGTTGTGGTCATTGTAGATTTCTGAAAAATAATTTGACTCGGGCTATTATTTATTTAGTTTTGGTGCAAGAGGAAGGCTACTCTCCCAACAACAAAATTTTCCGCTCTCAACTGCAACATGCGGAGCAGATCCGCCGTAAAATTCAGTTGTACGGAGCCCTGGGCTTGGAAACTTTGGACAGTAAGCGGAGAGGTCTCGGAGAATACATACCGCATTGGCTGAAATCTCGGGATGAACTTGTACGCGACGTCATGGCCACTCTGGACGCAACTCGCTTCCAGAAACTGCGGAAGAAGGAAACGGAAGGCAAAGAGCGAGAAACGGCAAGGTGGCAGCAAAAGAGGATGGAGGGGGACGCCGCTGCCACCGCCACAACCAGACCATCAGTTGTCACCAGTGAAATGTCGGGTGGAAAAATGTTTAAACCTAAAAGCAATGTCAGTGCCAGGGGTTCCGTTAAACGCAAAAAATAAAAAATAACGGCGTAACCTTAGGCTCTTTCTAAGTACAGCTATTTTTCAAGGTTAATTTGTATTTCGATAAGCGGTGTATTTAAAAGGAAGTTGTTTAGTGGTATTATTTTATTGAAATTATATTAGAGTTTGATTGACCATTAAAGATACATTATGTTTAACGATGCTACTGAATAAAAACTCAAGTACTCTGGGCTTCAACCACATGCTAAATGTCCATTTTATCATTTCTTCGTTTTCACCCTACGAATAAGTTGTCGGTGGTGGACCAGCAAAAAGCAATGAGCAATGATGGTATACACTCAAAGTCAATGCAGTAATAGATAGGTACACCTTACAAATGTCTGCCTATGAAATATGACATTACGGCACCAAAGTAATAAAGAAAATACCTTTACTCAATGGCGTGATGGTATACATCACACTGGTTGCTAAAATGACAGGTTCATCAAATGCGAAACAAAAATGATCGAAGACGATAAAAGTAGGAAAAGCGTGCTGACACTTTTAGTCTTCTTTATTAACTCATTGTTATTTTATCACTTTTGTCGTTGATATAAGATTTGTTATATTAGCATTATTCTTGTAGACTACCTCTGTTGACTGAAAAATACCCCTGCGGCTGTAAGATTTTTCAAACAAATATTCTATAATAATTGTAATTTTTGTCCACATTTTCCTAGTATTCATAAGCCTGTATATCTATTGCTCTATCCCGTTCCCTCTATTTAATCCTTTTTTCGAAGGTTTTTCAAATTATTTAGTTTGCACACATGATTGCGATTTACCACAACCGACCACGCTTGTATCATGTCCGGTCATTAAAGTCGCTGTCTCATGGATATTTAAATTTTGATTCGGTAGGCCACCCCTCTGTAAGTATATACGCCAACCAAATTGCTATATCCTTTTTGAATGACATCTTGACAGTGATGGTTGAGTGGCTGACCACTCCATAACAGACTTACGTTCTATGTACATGCATCTGCAAAGAAACGAGGTTGTTAGAGCCCATGCAAAATCGATCAAACATCGTTTCGATCCGTGTAAACTGCAAATATGCCGTACATAAAACAAGGCAACTTTTTCTGACACAACGAAGCTAGTCATATACACGTGATCAACAAACCTTCAAGCAAGGTCCTAGTTATGATTTTATTGAAGTTGATTATCAAGGAACCATGATGAACAACCAGTCGGGTGTTCCCACACCATATTTCTGTTTATTTATGAAAATACTTTTATATTTCTAATTATCTTCATATCTAACTATATTAACAGTCGGCGATGTGATAATAGTTTATTTTCGAAGAACACCTAACAAAAGAGGTTACACAACGTTATAATAAGCAAAGTATTATTATCAGCAGACTTTAAGATAACAAACCTTAAGCACAATCCTATGATGGTTGACGATATAGCAGGATGGTTTCAAACGTGTTAACATAACACCCCATCTTTTACGTGTACCTAAACCATAGACAGATTTACTATTATTCTATTATAACTGCAAAGCTGCATATTTATTCACAAACTAAATATTAAGTAAAGAAAAAGAGCAACTGACGAAGATAAATTTGACTTATCAGTCAATGAGAACTGCTGTGATTGTTTAATATCAAAGCGCGGTATAACGCTACCGCTACACAACTCAACTTTTTCATGTTGAAATATTTTTATTGTTCTCCGTGTCTCGTATTTTTACTTTGTTAGCGATATTTGAGAGACCACCCTTCTATTTCACTTTTAAGTTGAAGACGCATTATTTAACACTCCCCCAAGTGTCCTTTTATCCCTGGGTTTTGATTAAACCTCTCAGGGTTTGCGTAAGCTACAGCTACAGACAGATGCACTTGTGAGAAGTACTTTGGACTTCTTATTGAGGATCTACAGAGTCGTTTATGGGGATTCATCATATGATATCTGATACGAGGGTTGCAATAATGGGTTGGCTTTTAAGATCTGTTTTGAAGACTCATTTCATGAATGAAAGTACTTTAATTATTTGTTGGGGGTAGCCTTTCAATATTCGATAAAATATATGTGTGTGCATTTAGGATGTCTTTATATTTTTTAATGCATTTTGTTGTTCATATCGCAATAAATGTTCCATACAATTCGTATGTATGCATTTTTGCAATCTTTTTCAGTATCAAGTGTCAGGAGGGAAGCCTGATAATAGGATACCCTCCGCAGTGGTATTGCATCGTCAATTATATGGTGGAAGTGTGCAACGATGCGAAATGTTATCCTGATGCCTACACTTTTCAGCACGGAATTTCGATAAAAATAAAATGCAATACAAAAAATCGTCTTATTTGTGTCCTGCTAATTCCATTCCTATCATCATAAAGTTGCTTACCGTAATTTATAACGTGACGACAATAAGTGTGCGAAATCAGAGAGGTTGCACTATAACGTCTTGTATAACATGGGGGCATTCAGAGATTTTCTAAAATTTTGCCTTTTTACCTTCATCGCCGTTGGGGTAACATATTTTCCCATTACTACTCGAGCACAAATTGCACCGGATAACCTCATCTCAACGGCACAGATTACTGTGAAACTGTGTTATTTTCCTGGAGTCACCAGTGAAAAAGTAGCGTGGAAATTTTTTGGATGTTACGATTACGTTCCAGTAAGAGCTCAACCATTTTATTTTTTTCATAGAATTCTAATGTTTAATGTATATCATTGTAATTGCTGTATTCCATAATAGCTGATTATCTAGTGAGGCATTGTTACGAAAATTTTTTTTATTGTGGTACAGGGGAAGGAGCTGTTTATAAAATGCCAAAAGAGCACCTTTAACGGAGTATTATTCAACAGTGTCAAAAACATTCAAAAGAATTGTGCTCAACCACTAAAAATTCCCACGGTATGTTTTATTTTAATATAAATCTTATAATTGCAAGGTTATTCCATTGCGACGTGTATTTGTGTTTCTTTCATAACCTGACGTTGTGAATGCGGCTGGCCACCCTCAGTATGCCAGATGCTTAATGATGGCGTTCAAAAAATCGGGACTTGATATGAATGTCGCCGTTCGAAAGTTAAACGTTGGTTGCATAAACATTTACGTAGAACTTGTTTAAGTGGATATTTAATATTCTATATTTTACGTAATGCATTTCCTCATTTAAATGTTTCATTGTTTCAGGCTTGTCAACTCCCTGTCGTGAGTTAAATGTGGACGTGAAAACAGCTTGACTAGTGGATTACTAAAGGAGCGGAAGCGTTGGAATAAAATACTTAGTTTTTTATGTAATTGGTAGCATGAAGAAATATTCTATATTTTTATTTGGACGCCAATATTTTTTTGTTGTTTGTGAAAATTGTACTGACGGATAATAGATTGACAATGACAGGTATGTGAATGATATAGCTATAAATTACTGATGACCATGCAATGAAGTGTTAAAATTTTGTGGAAAACGGAATTTTGTATTACACTTATCTAAGAAAGTTATGTAGTCAATTAGACAAAAAATTGCAGCTTGAAAAAATAAATTTACGTCGAAGTTACACCTACGCCCATATTTGCCCTTGCTGGCGACTGTATTTAATTTAAGAATTTTAGAATATGAAAAAGAATATGTCCTGGGTCGGTATTCATTTTGAAAAATGTGAAAACATCATTTCATTCGGTATTAAATGCATACATGTAAATGGTAAGGTAATTTCAACAATTTATTCTGCGCCAGATACAAAAATCATCGCATTAAAAAGTTTAAAAACGAAACGAAGAAAAAGAAGAAAATAATATTGAATTTTACATTGCAATACAAATTTTCCTGCTTCGGCGAATCCAGGTCCCTATATACATGATAATGTTGAAATTGCCTTTGCAAGTTTATGTACATGTAGACAGCTATGTGCTTTCGTTCGGATTTGATTACTTTAAATAAATCGGTCATGAGTAAATACTTGTACCACATGTAACTTTCACGTGCTGCTCACTGAAGTACTGCAATTGTCAACTTACCGACACGTTTATCGTGTAATTTATTTTTGGCTATGAATAAGGAGTAATGAGTACAAGGGTTTGGCAGCCAGTATAATGAAAACTACCTTTACAAAATGCATCTAGTAACTAGTACCATGTACAAGACCTTATTCAACCGTATTCTGGATAAAAGCCTTTTAATCTTTCTTGTTTATAAGTTGTTACCCTAAAATAATTTTAATCCTTCATTCGTAAGTAGTGGTCTATAATAAAATTGTGTATTGTGCACTGTAGTACAGTAAACTAGATGAAAGAGAACAAGCAGCAAGACAGTTTAAAGAGACAACGACTCAAAAGTACCTCACCATGTCTAAGACGGCCGACTTATGAAAAAAAAGAAACAATGCTTTCCTTGTAACCCTTAAGCCGAAAATGCACCATTCCTATTTTCGATACGGTCATTCGTATGCATTATAGATAAGCTCCAACTAAACTAGATAGTTAATCATCCCATTTACAAAAAACGTTCCCAAAGACCTGAAAATACATGGGTGTGAACTGGGTGTTTGAAGGGGTGCCTGAAAAAGCTTGTGGTGTAGCTAATAATAGGTAGGGTCATTAAAACCGTTTTGTCCCCTTAGGAAGCATGGTAAATTGTACCAGTATAAAAAGCCAAGGACCCTTAGCAGTTGTCATCATTCCGCTTCTTCCACTCTTCCAGTTCTCACCCCACCATCACCAAACAGTCTTAAAACTTTTTTGACTTCGGTCAATCAACAAAATCTCAGTCACCATGAAGGCCTTTATTGTTTTCTCTGCCGTTATTGCCATCGCCGCTGCCAATGCAGTTGGACGTAGCAGTGGTTGGGGTAAGTCGAAGTACTTTTTTTCAAAAAATATAGTTTTGTTTGGAATGTACTCTGAAAATGAGTGAAAGTCTGCAATAGTTACTAATGACCCTTTCTTTCTTCCTTTAGGTGCCCCAGCATCTCCCAGTATTGACCTCGAGTTGCAGGCTGCTGCCGCTGCCGCCGCCTCTGGGAGCGCTTCTGCCGGTCAAAGTCTTCTTGAGTTAGTCTCTGGAAACTCTGACGTTCCCGCATCCCTCTTCAACGCCAACGGAGTTTTGGCTGAAGTTTCTCAGGGAGAAGACATCATTCAACTCGCTAATGCTGATCTTACCAGTGGTTCTACCGACACCATCAACGCTGTTGATGCCTACAATGAAGCCGCTGCTATCGATGTCCTTGACGCCGTCCTGGAAGGAGCCAACTCTGCTTCCGTTCAAAATTTGGCTAGCTCTGATGCTGGTGGAGAGGGTGCTATCGCCGCAGAGGCTTCTTCTCTTAACGTTGTTAACAACGGCAGGAAGTAAATTGTGATCGGGTAGCTGTGCTATTACCACTACTCCCTTGTAATGTCGACCTCAAATTCCAACTAATTTATTTGTCCCCAAATAATTTATTCGAATAATTTATTCCGACTGAATCCCGAAAATGTTTTTAAAATAAAAAAAGAAATGAGCGTTTCTAGTTCTAGAAAAAAAAGTGTTTGTTGCATTTAATTAAGTAATCAAAATTCATTCTCTCAAAATGTTGGTCACAATCATGTAGCTGTTATTACACACATTCCGCTTGGGGAAGCAAACTGGTAATCAACTTTGGAGGCTTAACCAACTCTCTATTTTGGTTCACATTGGCATAGTCTCCTTCGACATCTTCCGTTTCTCTCAGCATCGATATACTACATTTGTCTTTAGACGGAATAGAATCCTTCAGATCAGGGGTCATGGTAAAAGGGTATTCACATCCGGATGACAATAAGCCCTTGTCCATTCCATCACGGGGTGCCCATCGACTCAGAGTTAGCACCGTGATTATCGAAAAATTGCCTCCACTTTCTTCCCCCTCTCCGTCTTTTGTGGTGGGGGAGTCTCGAGACTGTGTGGAATCTATCAAGGTCGTGGTGTCCCTTCTCAAAGAGGACGATCGACTAGCATTTTCAAAAAGGACTGTAAACAATAATTTTTAGAATTATTAGTACTTTGGCAGTAATAATCAAGTCACGGGATTGAGGTATATTCAAGCAAGGGGAAGTTTTTCCACACTATAGCCCACTTACTCTGTAAACTTTTTCAAATTACGCAGCTTCATCAGTTCCGTGACGTGAAAGCAGCAGCAAAAGGTTACGGCAAGGAAGGCACACGCACCACAATAAAATATTAATTCGTTTGGGAAATTTGACAAGGGCATTTTCACACGTTGACTAGTTGGACGGCAGTTATATTTTTTGCAAATTTTGATCACCGAGTTTTAAATACAATAGACTTATCAAGTCCGGTTGTGTTGTGTTGATTTTCACGACTGATTTCTGTGAATGCAATGTGCTATACATTATTATTGCACGTGTGCAAATACGAACGGGTGATGATGCTGGCGAGAATTTTAATAAATAAGTGCTAATTACCGTTTTACAGAGAGAAAAGGTTGTGAACGAAGAAGAGTTTGCCGTTTTAGCAGCGAGCATCAAAAATAATAAAGTAATCTGCATTTTGGTGTAAAATAAGTATTATTTTTAGACACAGTACCGATGTAAAGCACAATGCGTTCGTTTACACATAGTAATAATTAATTGTGATAATTAATTTTTATTTACAGCTTTAATGTACACATAGTTATGCAATCTGCTAGAAAGGTTATTAAAGACAAAGGCGAATGACTCAATGACGTCGAATTATTCAAAGTTAGACTAAAAATTAATGGTAATATTCACTGGTTGTAGAGTGAGTGGTTTAATTACAAATACAACACTGCACTCGAGTTGCGTCTTTCTTCAGGCATTGCCCTAAACTCCTCCTCCTGGCCTGCCAAATGGAGGGTACACGGATTGCTACTCCCGGTGTCAGCACAATGGAGACGGAAATTGGGAATAAGTTGTGCACCAGCAGGACTATTTGCTGTAGCGCCTGCTTCCTCCATTTGTAGTCCTTGAGCTACCGAAAATGGGGGAGGCTCGTCCTGGTCTGGAGTCAGAGACTTGAGCGTGAACACTGCTCCTTCAGGTCCATACAAGTCTTCATAACAAGGCGGAGGTAATGGTAAGTGCTGCTGGTCACTCAAGGTCAGTACTGACGACAGCACGTTGGGATTTCGGGGGTCAAATGTGAGTGCGCCTTTCCCTGCTGATAATCGAGATTTTTCTGCGGACGGTGAGCTGCTATCGTCCTCCGAAACGAATAAGGTTGGACGGATTTTTGAATTGACGGCGCCATTTGAAGACCTGTAATGTAATCAAAAGCCATTTCAGTTCGTTTCTTCCTTTTTGCTATAGTAGAAGATGCGTATAGGTTTATAGTTCATACCACGCAGGAGTGATCAAGGAGGCATTTGTCATTTGCAGAATGTTAACCAAGGAAATCTTGGCAGCATCCCGTTTCTTTCTAAGTATAGCCCCCACTCTCCAACGATGATAACACGAATGGAGGAGGATGAAAGTGGCACAAATGGCCACAAACAAGGCCGGAATAAGGAGTACCTGTGGTCCCATGCTTACTTCTTCCTTAAAAACAAAATAGCTCGCTCACTCACTACATGAAATTAACAATATTTTACCTACACAACTTGATACAAACTATTTTTTTCTTTGTCACCGAAGCAGATTTGTAAGACTTGATCCCTGCCTGCCGCTAAAAAATTAATTCACTCGTTTCCTCTACTTCAGCTAATTCTAAATTAATTTTATACTTACCTTGTAAAATCACAAATTGATATTCTATTCCCGATTTAATTCCTTAACACACAACAACACATTATCTTGTTTATTTGAGAAGCGTATCACTCCTGCACAATGCTTCAGCGCAGGTCTGTGTGAGCTCCAGCTTCACTTGCTACACTTTTGTTGCTTCGTCTCCATAAATAAATTCCCAGGCATGTTGAACGTGTACGTGTATGCAGGTATTTAATGACGACGATGAAGACGCTGATTTTTATGCACTAAGAAAAGTTGAAAGAGCTATTGTAATGAATCACGAGTATTTTTAAAAGTCTGCTTGCATGGACATCATCATCATGTATGCATGGCTAAATCACGATAATTTTTTTCTTTCTTTTTGTCTTAGGTTTTAATACACGGGCTACCGACACATTTTCGTGTGACTACGTACACACACTACGACGAACTACAAATTAGGTAGGTAGCTACACAACTATGCATTTTATGGCTGCTTGTTAAATTACCAAAATAGCTATTAAAAGGTGAAGAACGTCGTATACATACACAAGAAACCAAATACGGTACGGTTCAACTTGGAATATTGGAGTACCACATTATCATGATAATTAGAAGAGAGATTTTTCAGTTTTCTGTTTGCCAATAATAATAATCACCAGCAACAATAATGCAACATGCAACTCTCTCTCTCCCCAGCACTTTAATATTATTTAGCTAGATGAGGCTATAATTTCTTGGTTTGCGGCTGGTAAACAGGTGAGGAGTGGGTTGAGTGGTGGATAGCCTTCAGTGAACAGGAGCATTGCAGAGAGCGCTTACTGGCTAGAGACGAGAGACTCGTTTCATAATATGCACAGGTAAATAAATGTATTCCATTTTTCTTTCCAATAATCTTGCTAATCATCAGCTACATCGCAGTAGTAGTAACATGTCCACGTGTGTTGAGAAAAATATACAAAGTGTACTCATCTTGATCATCATCAACATCGCCGTCTTATGGTACTACTCCAGTGGTCAACCCCGTCGTTGCGTTGTTTGTTTGTCCGTTTTTGTTATTGCGCGTTAAAATAATTATAGTTGAATGTATGAAACGGGGAATAGAAATGTATAGCTGGTATATGAAAATATTTTTCCCTGTCCAGTTGTTCTCTTTCGGTACATTGACTGAATAAAATAACACTCTGGCGGAGTTTGGCATTATTTGGCAAAATTTTAGTTTTGTATAAATATCTAATATAATCCGTTGTCGGTGGGAAATACTAATTGAAAATGGCTAATGACTAAATGCATTGGGTAAAAACTGGGACGTAAAATGATTAATTTGTAAAAAAAACTTTGGCTCTTGTAACCAAAGTTGTAACTGAAATTTAAAAAATAACGAAATTTCGAATGAACACAGAATTTCTCCAACCACGGATAGGAAGAAATCTTAAGTTAAGCTTAAACGGTGATAAGAATTTATTTTACATCGTTACATTACGGAGATTAAATTATGGCAGATTGCATAGATTCCCCCTTTTTGTTGTTGACAGGATTCTCTTTTATACACACACGAGCATTATTTAGCTCTCTTATTTTGAGCTATTTTATCACTATCATGTTAATATTTGCTTTACCCTTTCTCACTGACGTAGGTGGTGTATAGTATACTGACAAAAATAACATTTACTGGTGGCGATTTTCATTTGAAAGCAACGTCATGAGTCTATTTATTACTTACGAAGACGCAACTGCATAGATAAAATATGAACAAACTTGCCTCAGTACAAAATTAATAGATTAGGCATACTCTATAACCGAACAGTTTTTTGTTATTTGTCTACTGATATGATGATGTTCCTAGAATCGAATTACAAATTCTAAAAAAGTATTGGTTAATTGCATAATCGTTTTTGTATATTATTGCAAGCTGACAGGGGGGACCGTTAACCGTAGATGAGGGGTAAAACCGAACAACTTAAACAAAAAGGAAATTAGAACAAGTAATATCTACAGACAAATTGTAAAGAGCAAAATGTATGAATGGAGTAAGTTGTATGAGGCTATGCCACCTTGATGACAATGATATACACCTATCAAGTACGGCGTCGTAAAATAAACAAACATGTAGCCCACATAAACTATTGTACATACAAATGCACTTTCGTTCAGACGTGCTGGTTACGCCATACAGGTTTATAGATAGACACTTATGATGGTTCAATAATTATGTGTGTTGACAGAGCCTTCACATGCGGTTTTAAGATCTTAGCACACATATTTAATCAGATTAATGCATTTATTGTTAATTTGTCAATAGTGAATACTCTTCCTGTAAGTAACCGACCACGCTGTTAATGCTAGGCTCTATGAAAATTAAGTATAAGCAGGACGGCGCTCATTTTTGTTTGCACAATTTCCCATTAGACTCCATTAGGGATAGTAACTTCCTTAGAACGTGGAACTGGTTACTTCCATCGTCTTCCATTTCTCGCTTTTGAAGCATTTTAAGGTTCCCCGAATAGCAAATCGTCATTTTCACAGGTCCTTGCAGTCGAGTCTTGCAAACTGCGAGCAACATTTAACTGTCTCTTGTGCGTGAACTGATAGATCTGCGTTGTATTCCATTCAAGATTATGAATAGCGTTGCAAGGATTACACTTTGTACTTACTTTCAATTTTAATTGCCAACGTGGTATCTTCCTCAGTTTTAAAAGATAATGTGATTGTGATATCCATATATGTTTGGTAGCATTGAGAAGGACGCCGGTAGATATAGATCACGGATGACGGAAGCTACAAAACGAAACGAGAACTCCAACAAGCAGCATAAAGAGCAGCTAACTAAAGGAAATGTCGAAATGTGTCATTCACAAACGACCAGATGTGGGCTGTTTCATTTTTCTCTTCTAACTTGTAAGGTTGTGTTACTGTCACATTGACAGGGAATGACTGCTGTTAAACGATAATGCCATATAATTGCGTAATGACACACACACACACATCTGTTAAATTATTGCAGAGAGCTGAGAATGTAGTTAGTGATGATGGTGGAGTGCAGTGCTGTACGGAGAGAGCGTATTTTTGGGACTTGGCCCTGATGTTAGGAATATGTGTACCTTGAAAAGAGCTTGTGTTAATATTATTGCTATTACTGAACAGATCGTTGTTGAAACAAATTTTAGGATTCTTCGAGTCTACGTTAAGCGATATACAAACAACAGGTAATAGTAATAGGTGCATCCAACAATTATATATGGAAGCATAAAAATGTACATTTGCAATCCAACAAAAAAATGTGCTTTGGTCGAAATGACTTGATTATAATCCTAACGACTTGAAGGGAATGAAATGAATGAATGAGAAGAGAGGAAAACGAATAATCTTTGATTGATACTGATTAATTAGTTTGCCATTTGTCATGTGACGAAGAGCTTAAATTTCCTGTAATTCCAACGAGTAACGGTGCCTTTCATGGATAAGCGCTTAAACTTTCGTTTACTAGTTATGATTAACATCACTTGGCCATAATGTATTAGCATGACATCAACGCCTAAAAATAAAAATGTATTTTTTCTAGATTTCCTTAGTCGTCGAAATAATTCATGCACTCATTGGTTGGATCCTATTGCCCTATATTAACTTTTTTGATATATCCTCCGTCCTCCACTCTGATTTTTCTAAGGTAATCGAAGCAGGTAAATTGGATTTTATAATATTCGGTTTTTTGTGGTCGTCATAGACTTATCCATACCGAACATATTCGAGTAAGATTGCTCGATATTACGTGCCAAATATTTTGAAACCATGAAGAAATCATAACGACTACTAACCCCACTTACCCGGACAGGAAGATTCAACTGAGCTCATTAGCAACATTCTCCAGGACGTTCTTCCCTACCTCGGGCGTTGGTATTGATTGCTAACCAACGTTCCTATTGACAAGACAAGGTCATTTCATTACGCGTCACATCTACCCTTTCAAGCGGTACAATACACAACACACTAAAAATATCCTCCTGTACAAACTGACATAACCGATAGCGGTTTCTTACAGAATATACTTGTCAATATAATTATATAATTATGGTGTTCGTTACTTCATGTTATATGCAACAGGATTTTCAAGATCTCGAGTGAACGGTATGATTAGCAGATCAAATCCAAATTTGACTCGGAAAACAGCGTCCTTGGGCAGCAGTAAGCCGACTGGAAAGCCCCCTACAAAAACATGCTACCAGCAAAAAGAAATTAATGAAAAAGGGGACGCTGACGCAATTAGATCAGTTCGTGTAGAATTGCCAAAGAATTTACCACCCGTGAAACAGAATGTACGGAGACAACTGTCAGCCCCCGCTCTTCCAACGTTTCCACCCAACAAGCACATTAAGCCTGGCAGTGCTCCACACATAGAAGCCGTTGGTGACAACACGACCCTGGACATTGTATCGTTATCTTACAAAGTTCAAGGAAGTGACACATCAACGCCAGTCACACCAGTTCTTCCAGCGGAAAACTCATTGTCACTTGAGTCCAATGTTTCAACAGGTCCAGAACCAATTTGTGAAGCTCTTGAGAAAGACCCCAAGCTGAAAGCACTTTGCACGACCCTAGGCATTAGTCCAAGTCGAAGTACAATGGTTGGTCCTATTGAAAAGGGACAGTTGATTATCGCCACGCTTCAGGACAGTTTGCAGGATTTGATCAGGAAGAAAATGAAAGCGGCGTGGAGGAAGAGGGACAAGTTTAACATTCAACAAAGCGGCCTGGAATATGCTGTCAGAGCTTTGAGAAATGCGGAAAGGTCCTTGAAAACCATTAAGGACAGCAAACAACCGGTATTGGGACGGGCACGTCAACAAAGAAGCTCCGAATCCCTACTTCAAAACAACCGAAAAACAACAGAATCCGTCATCCGAATCTTAAATGGCACCAAAGAAAAATTTGACAAGATGGACAATGGCATGAACCGATTTCTCAGTGGAATCTCCCTCGTTTCTTCTCTGTCCGTGTCGGCGGCTTCGTCCTCCCCGCCATGGAGCACCGGGATTTCTGGATATGGTACTACCAGTAGATTGACAACTCCGTCAATAATGACTACACCAGTTAACCACAGCTCAATTACGACCGCGTGCTCCCGGGCAAAAACAGCCCTGAGCTCTACGTCACTACGAGGAGGATACCAACAGGGAATGAGACAGCCAAAAATGATTCCCATCAACTCATAATTGTATAAAGTCAATTTAGCACAGGAAAATGGGTTGTACTAGATTTTACGCCGCACTAGATTACATAGTCAATTATGCATTTCTATTTGATGATGATACGAAGGAATGAAACTCGTCTAAAGAATAAATATCGTAGGAATAGTATATGCGTAAAAATATGGAAACCTTTTGACTAAATAGATGATTTTTTTACCTTTTCGCGTTCGCGTTTACTTTTATCGGCAATTAACATTTTCCATACAACATACGGAAACTGCTAACATGCTAAATACAGCAAAAACTTTAAACATGGAACCCAAATAGGCCATTCCGAGAGTTTCCTGAAATGCTCCACCTTTAGATGTGTCCTGGCACCTTCTGTTCCGATTCACAAAGTTTCGATAGATCCCCATCAGCCTCAAGTTTATCCCGGTCTCTCGTAATCTAGAAAGACTAATATTTTAACTAAATATATTGCAGTGCACCTTTTTACAAAGCAATGACCAGTGCAAGGCCCTGTGTTAAGTGTGTACCACTTACGCAAAATTAAACTCGTGCCGAAACTTGAACCCTTTTCTGACATAAAGGCCGCTTTGGAGACTACCTCCTCGGACGGGAAATGACGACAGTTTTTCGCAAATCTTTAATGGTTTGCTATTATTTTCGGTGCCTCCAAAATGGCTGGACATGATATCATCCAGGGTCAACATGAAGAGATCGTCGGTGGACAAGTGAGCATGTCTAGTTTGAACTAGACGAGTAATGGACAATTTTGATTGGTACTCCATCACGCTTTCCACCTCCACATTAGAGGGTGGAAGTGGAACAGTGGGCATCCATGCCAGCTGTGGCGACATTAAATTTTTTTATCAATTGAAATGTGAACAAACAAAGACAAAACGAAACAAAGCAGAGATTTTTCTTACGGCTTGCTGGTTAGGATTGAGCAACATATCTTTTGTATCCCCGTAAGCGAA
Organism: Callyntrura sp. NNG-2020; assembly: GCA_027744055.1. NCBI lineage: Eukaryota > Metazoa > Arthropoda > Collembola > Entomobryomorpha > Paronellidae > Callyntrura > Callyntrura sp. NNG-2020. The sequence goes on from JAHZNE010004892.1 coordinate 14,538, forward strand.
AAAAGTATACTTGTACAGTAACAATTGTTCCACATTTCTAACACTGACCAAATTCATCGTTAATGTGACCAGAATCACAGCACAGTAAACATTATACAGTAAATTGCTTAGTGCGCTCAACAGGGTTTTGACCAACCTAATCTGCCATACGGGAAGTTCACCAACTGATATATCAGCATCGTGCTGACACCATGCACCAATATTCCAAAAAATGAAGTCATATAAACTACGACAAAAATCGCGAAAACTTTCCCCCAGCAGATCAAACCCGTTGATGGTTACTAAAAAAGCCAGCAAAACTCCAGAAATGACCATAATAGCTAGATAGGTCATTGCCAAATTGGAAGAAAATTGCCTGTTGAATGGGTTATCAAATTGGGTAAAATCCGGTTGCAGGAAATACAGTCGAAAATTTTCATCCGACAAAGGTAATAAAGCATCCGCAATT
>JAHZNE010004893.1:0-12789 GCA_027744055.1 Callyntrura sp. NNG-2020
GGTCATTTTGTATATATCACTTTGTTTTGTCCCGTCGTTTTGGCTTTTTTACAGGGGTCATATCGTTACACGTATACAAACAAATTACAGTAGGAATTAAATTGTTTTGAAAACCTTCCTTCAGCGTGCTCTAGAGTACTGATGGATATAAAAAAAATTGAACTAAACAACTAGCAGTCCTTTGAAATGTCAGGAATCAGAATATGCAAATTTCAGGCATTGTTTTATTGTGTATCTTAAGTTATTCTAATTCGAATAAATTCCTTTTACTTTGAGTGAATCCTTTATTTTTCCAATATTTCCAAAACGAGAGCGTTGTATCCTGTGGCTTGGCATGAAGTCTTAGGATGGGGAGGAGTACATAATATTAAAATATGAAGCCGATCCCACACATACAGCTGGTGAGTGTCCATCGTTAGTACTGATGATAATGAGAGTGACGTGTTTCTATGTAGGAATATGATGAGGGAATTTTGCTTACTAATCCATATAAAGCTAAAAGTGGTTATCTCTGGGACAACTTCAAGTCGGCTTCAAACAGCCCGATCATCCCTAGGGAAAAACGTACTTGCTTCATTTCTTGCCTTACCTTGTTACGCACTTCGTAAATTTAGAGAGCAATATTTGTTTTTGTTTCTCTTTTGTTTTTAAAGTACGGATCAACATCAAATAGGTTGTGTTTGTAATCCTTACCATACTTCATGCTATAAACAAAATGTGAATTGAAGCAGTTTAATTCTCGTACTAGTAGGTATGCCATGCTTAATTTTATAGTTAGTTAATGACAATGCTATATGCCTTTGCTACAGTTAGATCAGTTGTTATATTACATACGTCTCTTTTGTTTGATGGATGGACTCGTAGTAATTTGGAAATTAATACGCGTCATTGGGGTTATCCTTTCTGCAATTTCTGTAACATATGTATGTTTACCCAAAACAAATAAACAAGCTGATACAAACGGACTATCTACATAATTGTGGGTCGTCGAAACAAATACGTAGTTATCTAATCTATTGTTTACTTTCGTCGTTACACAGTTTAACTATGCATTGCAGTAAATTTTTTAGACTTTTATGTATAGGTTTAATTGTATCATTGCAAGCAGTTTCGTAAACGCAATTTTATTGTGAGTATCCTATTTACAGTTTTAACTACACTGCAAAGTGTAACAAACATTAGAATACTTGCTTCTATACTTCCGTTTTCGACAGCTTGCTTGGTTATGCTTGGTACTAAAAGGAAAAAAAATACTTGCTCATGAAGGAAAAGTTTTATTCACGACTACAGTTGCTTCATAAAAAATAATTATATATTTATGCCACCTGAAATTTGAAATTATCAAAAAGTAAGCTCATTGCATCTAGAAATGGTTACTCTGGTTGCTACATAGTTAAAGTAGTTTATATGCATAGCGATAACCTAATAAAGTGTGTCAGAAGGAGGCTATTTATAAGACATTGGGTGAATTAATGTGATATTTATTTAATATTTTTATTCAAATAATGTTTGCAAAATTTTTATGAACGTTCTCGCTTATTACATTTGCTTGTATCTTAATGTTACAAGTATCGGATTGGAAATTATATTCAGACAAATGAAAGCTGTGTTCAATTATTATTGCATGTTTAAACTTTAAACCGTTATGACAAAATAATCAGTTACTTCCCAAAGTGTCGCCTTCCATCATTTCATTCCAAAGTTGATTCACATTTTTGCCGGTAGACTGAAGGAAAATATTGTCGTTGTATGTCCCCTTTCGACATTCATCGACAATGACTTGCCTGATTGTTTCGTTTTGATGTATGACCCAGTCTAAGAAATAAGCGGACACTTGCCATCCGTCGGTGTAGTTGTTACCCGGTTTCGGCTTGGATGGTTTATTTTGTGGCTCGTAATGCCAAAACCTCACCCAATCGGCCATTCCTTCAGCCACCCAGCAAGGTCCATTCTTGTTTTGTTCGATAATGCGAGCAAAGAAGTGCATGATGCTACCAATGTTCTGAAGACCCTGGTAGTAGTTGGCCGAGGCTATGATTTCACTTCCGTAGGTGTACGTTAGTCCGTTGTAGTTGGGATCAAAGTAGACGGAAATCTGTTCAATGTCTTCGAATGCGGCAAGAATCAAGAATGTTAGTGATACTGGGGTACCAGGTTTCCAAGGAACTCTTTAAACGCTGCCCAAAATCCGCCAGTGCCGGGGCATCGGACCAATCTACGTTGATCTCTATTCCTGAAAGTTCAAAAAAAATATTAAAATGTGTCTGTTGGCACTTTGGTATAAATGTATTTATTTCGGTTTACCATTGGTACAATAACTGCCGCCTAGGACGGCTAAAACCACCAGAATTGTCTTCATTTCTTGCTCGCTCGAATAATGCCTTTATAACTTTAGAAGCTAAGTTTCAACTGGATGCCCTTACGGTAGAAATTCAACACTTTTATAGTCTGGGAGCGATCTCATGTTATTAACTGCATCAGATTACAGCAACGCTATTTAATGTTAATGTTAGTTTCAGGTTAATTACCATTAAATTTTGATTTTACCGGATGTGTTGAATTTGACGAGTTCGGAGAATTCACACATTGTATGCGTGTTTTTAAGCAAAAACAAGTACATGAATTGACAGAATATTGATAAATTTAAAGTGCTACATGTGAATTGACTCTACTCGTGAGTGGTGTATCGGTAGAAATTTCTCTTTTTTACTACTCATCACATAGCCTGAAGTGGTAACGGAAGCCATTTGAATTACTCGTTGTTATTTTCCGATTGCTTAATCAAATACAGGTTATTCACAAGCTGGACATAAGCAATGTAGGTGCCAGTTATGTATTATTTTCAGATAAAAGAAATTCCTACAGATACACGGATCCAATGTTACAAAGTCAATAAATGTATATGTAATGTTGTGTGGCGTTATGCCAACGTAGAACTGTCAACATGTATCATGATAATGAAATATAAATTTGCTTTAATTGATTGTATAACTCATTAACGCATTCCAACTCGTAGGTCGTAGTAATAATCTGAAGTGGCTAGATCCGTTGTAACTCAGATTTGATCCAACGTCAACCTTAGCTTACATCAATCATTGTGTATCACTGTTGTTGACTTTTCCTGACAATATACACTGCTTTAAAAGAGCATGTTTCTGAAACAGGTAAGCTAACCATTCATTACGCATGACAGATGAACCTTGGTCAGGATGGACTGAAACAAACAAAAAATTATAATGTAGCGTTCAAGTGCAGGATATACCTACATAGCTATTTTAACACTCAAGTGTGGGATAAACCTATACAATCCGCTGTATCCGTCCTAATACCTGATCGACGTGTACTAGTGCTATACTATTTAAAATTTATTTGTTTAAATGATAATGAAATTGATATAGTTCGTTATACTTAAAAAAAAGTTTTCAACTTTTATGAGCACAACAGGAAATTGCAACCTTTGGATTTGACAAGTTTTCGCTTCGTGGCTTATACTTTCTTATATGTAACTTCAAATTCATTAATTACGAATTGACAATATTTAGGTATAATGGACCACTGGGAACATACCTCTCACAGCATCCGCTATTGATACTCCACTGGTATATAAGGAGCTGTTAATTTGTTCAAATGTAATCACTATTCATTGTAAAGCCGACAAGAAACAAGCCAACATTTTTTGTTCTCCAGCTTTTATTTATATCCCTTGAATTATTTCAACAGATAGAAGAAAATGCTTACCAGACGAAAGCAATTAGTTGCCCCGGAATGCTGTATCGCAGTTTTTCTTCTACTTTCTTGTGGTGAGTCTAAAATCATTTAACCCATTTAATATGACTTATTGCATTTGAAATATTAAAAAGTTTCTGTGACCATTTTTAGTACAAGTTGCCCCGGAAAGCTGTATCGCAGTTTTTCTTCTACTTTCTTGTGGTGAGTCTAAAATCATTTAACCCATTTAATATGACTTATTGCATTTGAAATATTAAAAAGTTTGTGTGACCATTTTTAGTACAAGCTCTTCCTGCGGACTCGGTCTCAAGTCATGACGCTAGCGGCCAGCTGCGATTTGGAAGTTCAGGTATTTTTCACGAAAATTTTACACGTACATTTTGCAAATAAAAATTTTAAATACGTTCATGTGTAACTTAATACTACTGCTTACCAAACCTAAAATACATCTGCCATTAGGAAAAAGAGAAATGAAACTACTATTTGATGACATTGTAAGTTGTATACCATCATTTAATTTTCTAAAACGTCTGTAGCTGGAAGTGTCCTCAGTCCAAACTTAAAAGTTGTTCAAGTTAAATTCAGAAACGGCAAACTTCAGCACGATATATGGTCACCAAATTCTGAGGAGCTCATTCAACTCAATAATCTAATTGCAGTACCTGAAGACCCAACAAACTATGAAGCCGTAGGAATACAAAATAAGCATACATATAACCAAAAGTAGCCTTCCATGCGCGGCTGAAGGTTTGCGTGTTTTAATGTAATATTTGTTATGAACAGGAAATTGTTGAGAAGGAAGGGAAGCAAGACACCGATCGCAGTCGTTCTGATTATGTTTACCTGCGCCCTGAAGTCAACTTTGATTATCTCAATAGTTCTACCGTAGAAGAAACGCAAGCAGTAGTAGACATAGCCATTGTTTGTGACAAAAAGTTTGGCGACCGCTTCAATCATGATCGTCAAAAGATTTTAGAATACTGGACCAAGTACATGTGGGAAGTTAACATGGACTTCAAAACTCTACCCTCCACATACATTTCTATACGAGTCACTTCCGTCGTAATCATTTCTACGACCGCAGGTCAGCCCTACATCGAAGAGTCCAGAGGTCCCGATGGTAAGGTATCGTACAACAGAATGATAAGTCCATTTGGATATTTCATGTACGAGCAAATGGAGTTGTTGCCTCCTTTTGCTGTCGCTATGGGGGTCACTGACGAGCCCGCAGAATGGTATGGAGGGTTGGCGGTTCTTGGAGCGGCTTGCAAAACAGTGTCTTCCGACAGAAAGTTTATTGGTAACCTTGTGATGAACGATGGGGGCAGCCTGAATTCAATGTATATTGCCGCCCATGAAATAGCTCACGTGTAAGATTATATATTATTAGAACCATATTGTCTTGCTGTTCATACAAATATTTAATAAGGAAATGTACCTTGTAGACTCGGAGCACCTCACGACCATGAAATGGAAGGCTGTAATGCTAGAGGGTACATTATGAGCGGGACCAACCATTTCTTTTCCCCATGCAGCGACCTTACCATCAACAACTACGTTAGGTAAATTCGTAATTCGGGTAAGATTCCTGATGCAGTCGTATACTGTGTTAACCTAAACAACTTCTCAAATTTTGGTTTAGGTCCGATGCGGGTGCTTGTTTACGCGAGGATAGCAACCACGCACCGCCTGTATTAGATCCGGATTACAACTCGTTTCCCGTTCCTGAAAGTTTGGAACAATGTCAGCGGCATTGGTCCAACAATGGATGGGATGGCGACAAAGCATTTATTGAACCTGACGCACTTACGCCCTGCTGGCAGGTCCCGTGTAAAATTTGGAATGGCTCCATTTTATACAGTGTCAAATTGGATGCATTAAGCAATGCTCCGTGTGGGAATGACGGTGTAAGTTTACCGATTCTCTACAATCACAATTTAGATGTATCTTTTGCTCTGAAGTAATATCAGTTTACTAATTTGCTAATATACCGCGACATTTCAGCATTGCTTCCGCCGTAGATGTATCCAACCTGGAAATTTACTTACCAACGCGGCATCTGGCAAATGCATGGTTTCCTCCAATCGTTTTGCTTATAACGATGTAGTTGAAATGATCGATTGCCCGACAAGGAAGTCCTCTACTCCTTTGGATAGATTTGTTTTTAATAGCACAGCAAGAACCGTAGCGACACCATACTCTATTCAGGAAGACAGCGTAATTGAAAATGACGATAAATGTTTAGCAATCGTACAAGAAGACCAGGGCAATCGAATCTTAAAATTCGACAGATGTTCTTCGCAGGCAGTTAAAAACTCCAGCTGGGCATTTTTAGATGCGACTCTGGAAGGAGAAGAGAAGATACTCTTAGATGGAATGACACAACAATGCGTAAAGCAAGAGGGCAATGAAATCAAGTTGGATAAATGCGACCAAAACAATGCGCTGCGAAACAAATACCGAATGATTTCATCACACATACCTGTTGATATTTCCTAGAGAACATTAGCATACAGTTGACAAATGGATATTTTGTGTTTGCGTAGAGGATAAAGATTTGTACTAATTTTTCAAGCAGTTCATATTATGGCAAGTAAAGAAAATGGTGTCAGGCTTAATTTCTGGTACTGGCAGCTGATCCAATGCTGAATGTTTGATAGGTGACAATTCATATACAATTAAATTGGTTAATTTCATAATTTACGGCTATCTGACCTGTCCGCTGCCTCTTTGATCCATTAGTGTCAAACGTTACACGTAATTTACATATTTATTATGAACGTGTTATCTATGGTTCTCTACGGTTCTGCTACCAACGTAAATTTAGTAACTAACACGACCATAATTTGCATTTTTATTCATGAAAAATAGATATTAATAATAAAGTCTCTACTAACGTTGACAAGTGTACCACTAATATTAATCAAAACGTCGTAGTAGTAAGCATAGTGAAATATTTACAACATATATCAATATTAAATGTTAATATTCAACAAGTTTACTGTTTCGACCGTTAACAAATATTTTTAATGCCTACAGCATTATACAAATCGGAATGTTTCGTTCACAAGATTCTATACTGCATACAAATTATGAACCTGAACATCTTGCTACATAACATTAAATTGTGGTCCAAATATCATATGGTATTTGAAATGGTACTACAAGAACTTAAGAATTGTTATTGTTTGACTTTGATAATATAATGTTAGACGAACGGTAACGCAAAGTGAAAGTTGGAGAGCGTCCAGATTCATAGCATCACCTATTTAGTAGTCAGGCGGTAAACTTTTCCGTATCATAGTGATTCAAGATTAAAAACAGTGGACATCCCTAAGCCATGTTTTCAACGCTAACTATAAACCATTATGTTCTCTGTTATAATTACTTATATTACTTGAATTGAACCGGTTGTTTTCGAATGAATAACTCGATGTGATAATAGCTTATGATTATCAAGTTTTAATAATAGCTATCAACGGAGCTTTGAGCTTTAATATATTTTTGTTTGTGTCGTTCAAAGTTAATTAGTAATAGTAATGAATCATTACTATGACTAATCGTTTAGAGATGAATGTTTGGAATTAATAGAGGTGGTGGAGAAAGACATTATATTGCTAACGCACAGTTACATAGTTTAGTCCCAAAACCTCTTGACGGTAAAGCGTTCTAAAACATTAGAATTACGGGGAATCTTATCTGCTGTTGTAATGCAATTCTCATGGTTTTGATGCTGCCTTTAGTTTAAAATTATAATACCGAATTAATAAATGTTAAGATCTTAAATTCGAAAAAAATATTAGTTTATACAGTATGACACCACCGATCGTATAACTTTACTATACCTACCAATACGTTACATATCAATGATCAATGACATGTTAAATGTACAATTTGCTGAGATTGATTTAGATTAAGACGTAATACGATGCTTGTACATTTTGGTCTATTCAACCTGACGTAATTCTTATTTAACTGTAGATGCTTCTTATGGTTTTGATGATGCTGGGTTTATACTAACTTTATTAAAACATAAAGGGGCCGTTTCATTTAAGCCGCCCGGTATAGAGCTTTATTAATACACATTTCATTTATTTTATATGAATAAGTCCTTTCAGGTGAAAAAATTCGTGTATTAGGACAAAGTTTCATAATAATTTACTTCAAACGTAATTACATATTTTCCATATATTATAAATCAATCTATATGTAAATTAGTAATTTCTATTAACACTTACGATAGTATTACGAACCAGTTTTACTATAGCTTATTTTTCTTAAATTCCTATAACATCCAATTACGTACACAAAAATGATTAAAAGAAAAAAACCATTTATGTAAAAAACATACTTAATTATTCACGATGTATTTAACCCACAATGAATAGCTAAACGTAACATTGGTATTTTATTATTGGATACCACATTCTACCTAAAAAATTATAATCGTTGTCAAAAGTACAAAAACAAAAAGCAGCTTAAGCCAGCTTATACATTTCAGTGTTTACAAAACCATTTATGTTGCCGATCGTCTATTGTTCCCAAAAAGTGCAATATAATTTTGAAAATGTTTATATTAACAGTCTTTACTTTGTGCTACGTGTATTTGATTTTCGTGAATTGCGATGTGCTCCAAATTAAAAAGTACGCTGATGTTGAAAACTTTTGGGGGGCGGTACCAGATGCATTGGACCGAGTTGTGGATTCTGAGAAGTTAAATTCGCTGATCCAACCATTCCTCGAACAGAGCTGCTTAATCGCCTACCAAAACGTATACAACGTTGACCTAACACTGAATGTTGGACCGGTTATGGTACGCCACATAGTCCCTGGTTTAAAGGAAACGTACAATGAAGATTTTAATCATACATACTATTCTTTGGTGTGGGTCCCCGGTAACCTTAGAGCGTACTACAGCAACAAAAATCTAGAGACATATCCCTGCGAAATGTCCCCATTATTAAATGGAATGACCATGCAGCATAATAGCCATCCGGACTTTTGCGTGCGACTGGATTATTTCAAGCTATCTTCTACATCCAAACCTTGGAACTGCCTGCTGAATGTGGACATTTTCTTCCCTGATTACATATTGGATCAGGGGAATACCAGGTCCCGACCATACCCATTCATGTTCGAATACCGAACGTTGCCAAAAGAAACACCACTCAGGACCTCGTTGGTTCCAGTGTTCTACCTTCTTGTAGCAGACAGCAATATATCAGACCATCAGGCTTTATATACCGCAAAATGGGCAATTAAACACATCGAATACCACTATACAAATGATGCCAGACCAACAATGCATATAGCATTTTTTGCCGTTATGCTACTGGACAGCGGCGTCGATAAAAATCGGCTTACTTTCCGTATAGATGCTACCGTAGAAATAATAAAACCCTGCATGGAATGCTTTTCCTACGTTTCCATGACCTCCATGCAATTGGACAATTGGAGCCTCACTTCACTTGCTACACTAATTGCCCTGGGAACCCAAGATATTAATGACGTTCAATACTGGTACGGTATTTTCGGGATTTTCGGATCGGGTTAGAGACGGGGTAGCTAGAAGCATTGCAAGATGCAAGCCAGATTACTCTCACACCATTCGCTCTATTGCCACAGCCACGGCTAGCATCACCGACCATGAAGAGAGGGTCCATCGGGCTTTTGCCTCCGTTCTGCTAAACGTCATGGGTAACTACACTTTTAAGGTGGAAGAAAATTTGCGATGTGCTTCTGGTAGAATTGTCGCAACTTCAAATGCCTATGGCTCCCCATTTAGTAGGGCTTGGAATACAAAATCTATTTTAATGCTACACTAATTGCCCTGGGAACCCAAGATATTAATGACGTTCAATACTGGTACGGCATGCGTGGATTTTCGGATCGGGTTAGAGACGGGGTTGCTAGAAGCATTGCAAGATGCAAGCCAGATTACTCTCACACCATTCGCTCTATTGCCACAGTTACGGCTAGTATCACCTACCATGAAGAGAGGGTCCATCGGACTTTTGCCTCCGTTCTGCTAAACGTCATGGGTAACTACACTTTTGAGGTGGAAGAAAATTTGCGATGTGCTTCTGGTAGAATTGTCGCAACTTCAAATGCCTATGGCTCCCCATTTAGTAGGGCTTGGAATACAAAATCTATTTTAAGTCAGCAGCCCTCACTAGCATATCTGCTCCTCTTGAATAATTCTTTGGCGACGCTTAGGTTCGTTGCTTGTGGAACACGGGGCGTTAGTGCCTTTCCGATAGAAGAGTTCTTCAATGTATTCGAAGGGTACGTGTGGATATTTATCGGAATATCTATTCTCATCATTTCTTTGGCATTGAACCTATTGTGGGAAAATCCTGGAACAAATGTGATAAATCGTTTGGAGGATAACGTGTTTTCAATTATCAAAATACTCATGGAACAAGGAAATCCATTTTCGGATGAAATGTTGAAATACGTCCGAATGAAATTTATAACGATAGCATTTATGCTAGCAGCAACAGTACTGACCAACGCCTACAAAAATAACAACGTATACAATATGATACTGCCTCGAAAACCGCTCCTTTATGAGAACTTTAGCGAATTGATTGCTGATAATTACACTGTATTTACGAGAGGGACTAACGTAAAATATTTTAAGTGGTTGCACCGAAAAAAACCTATGAAGATACTGTTATCTCCACACAGACTTCGGACAAAAGATATCTCGGGAGTGGTAACTTCTGAAATTGGAATTTTTCAGCAAGCGCTAGAGTCGGGCGAAGAAGATGACTTCTCACAAATAATAGATTTTACAAAACTGCACCCTGAAATAAAGGACATTTTTGCGGCGCCATATACATCCGGCTTTTTTCGGGATAACCCAAAAAATAAGGAAACGGAGGAAGAAGTACGAAATATGTTCTATGAAAAAGAGGAAAAGCTGCTATTCAATAACGTTGCTGATTGTAACAAAACGGCAGTAATTCTTCCAGAAATATTGTGTTACAAGTTTCAGAGAAATTTGGTACAGCAAAATGGAAGCGTGTTGACAATTCACATTGGCAAGGAAACGTACGCAAAATATCAATTGGGATGGGATTTAAACGGATTAGTTGATCTTCATACGATTCAAGTGATTTGGAGAATATTTGAGTCAGGAATCCTGAATTGGTGGACTGCATATCTGGGAAATCGGGAAGGATGGGAACACACTGAGTCTACAACCACGGTAAAGGCGCCAAAAATGTCCGGCAACATTTTGGTAATTTTCTTTGTTTGGTTTGCGGGAGTGGCGGTAGGAATTGTTGTTTTCCTAGTAGAAATGTTAAAGTATCTCAAAAGTTGGTTTGAAAGTCGCTTGAAAACTATGATCCCAGGTGCTCGCAAGCAAATATCAAATAATATCGTAACATGTAGTGGTATGAATAAATTGCCATCTCAGTATGATACACTGGTTATGGTGGATGTGACTTAAATATGTTATTGTAGCAATCATATTTCATTTTAATCGTTAAAATGTACAAGCTTATTGAGATTAAGATGTATACAGTCCTACAATATATGAGATATCTGCTGTCACCTATTACAATTACGTAGTGATATATTCAATTAGAAATATTCTTAAATTACAAACTATAAATATATAAAATGCCGATAGTAATTTACTGAGTAGTTTCTGTGTTTCTGTTTAGACATTGTAATCGTTTGATTTGAAAAATTTGATATTCTGTGATAAAAGCAATGTTGTGTAAAAAAGAAAACAATTTCAAGGACTAAATAGGCATGTTTATTAGGCAACATAAACTTTGTTATTAAATATTTAATTGCAAATAATACAACATACGACAGTATAAATTAGTACCCGCGAGAAAATTACACAACCTAATATCACCTTGGAATGGCTGATCAATATGATGTAAATATGTACCTGCTTCGTGCATTACCATTTTAGTAAGTGTCATAGTAAATAGTAATTCAACAATAAATTTACTTCTTTAATTACATTAGGGGAATTAAAACGAGAAAAGTAGTTATATCAATATAAGAAATATCATTGTTAATGTCTGAGAAACAGTAGATAGTTTACTCTATATAATGCAAATAATAATAAATTTAGTTGATGCCGCTAGTTGGTCTGAAAAATTTACAGTTCCGAATTCTAGCAATACTTCGGCAACTTTGGTAGGTATGAAACTTAGTGGTGCGGTCTATCAAATAAACAAAATTATCGAATAAATGCGATATGGACATTTACTTTAATTTTTGTTGTTATATGAGTTAATTTCCTATTCACTTGTTGTTGGCAAACTACAAACAAATATTTATATGTTGCTATCTAATGGATTGTTTGCTTGTTTGCCGTTGCTTAATATTGATAACATATAGCAGTAAAAATATTTCAAATGTGTAGTGACATTAGTGATGACATGTGTCTGTTTAAGATTACATTAAATAGAAATCGTAATAATATTAGTTTATTGACAACCGTACCAATCGCACACACGGAGCCTGCTGTGTATATTCTCTGTACAATTGACAATTACAATTTTATAAATGATAGATAACACGGGCTGAGCGGGATTTTTTGGTGGAAAAATTGAAAGAAAATTTTTTATTGTCAAGCTTTCGAAAAGAAACTCTAATCTTCGTCAGGACAAAAATTTAAGACAAAACACTGTCAAAGAAAAATAGCTTAAATGTTTTCAGGAATGAAAATTATTTTTTTAAGGAAAATGGAAAGGAAGAATTTAAATTAAAAAATTGATATTATTGTTGTTAGTGATATCGTTTCCTTGGGTAATTCGTATCCTTCCTTTATTACGTTGAAAAATAATCCACGGATATCGGTTTTCTTACGTTGGTCATCAAATCTGGAAATAAAAGAAATGATTAGGGTGGCCATGTCGGTTGGTTATATACCGCAAAACCAATCAAAGTTGTTAGTTGACAGTCAACCCAATTTAGCTGTGTGGCCCGCTTAATCTCATGCACAATCCAGCTCACGTTTAAACCCATGCAAACTCTAGCTCATGTTTAATCTCATGCAAAATTCAGCACATGTTTAATCCCATGCAC
>JAHZNE010004894.1:0-11242 GCA_027744055.1 Callyntrura sp. NNG-2020
CTCATGAATGGATGTTTCCTTGCGTGTGGAGCAACTATCATCACTCCAACTCTTCTTCTAACCGTCGCAACCTGCATAACCTTCCTCAATCTGAAGGTGCTCAAAATCATTGCCAGTGATCACGACCGAAGTGTTACTGAAAAGTGCGAGCAGGTCCGGCGTGGAAGTTTTTGGAACAGAAAGACCCTGCCGTTGGTCGTGAACAAACGCCATTGCCGCTGTTGGTCCATCGGAATCATAAGTCAACTTACAAGCAGGGCATTCGAATTTGTTGTTGGAGCTTGTCATCCGAATAATCACGTACTTGGCTTGGTGATGATGTATCTTTTCTTATAAAACGCGGTGTTTATCAACATTGATCCAGATACAGACGTCATGGCTCAGTTGTACCAGAGAATAATACGGAGACGCTTCCGCAAGAGACATGCGGTATGTCGTGCACTCACGGAATATTTGAAAGGCAGATTATTTTTAATGGAAATTAATGTGGGTAATAAGATGTGGGTAATACAGACACTCAGCTATCTTCATGAATCAGGAATTTTGCCAAAATGGAGTGATTGGTCACATACGGCTGAGCGACACCTTAATAGAATTGAATTACCAAGCATCAGTGGAAATAAAAATGCAATGCGAAAACGGAAGATAGATGTAAGGGGTTTTTATGCCGTTATTGTCTTTAGTGGTACATTGCGTGGCTTTGCTTTTGTGTTGTTTCTGACAGAAGGCGGTTGGAAAATGTTTGTAGTAATGCACAGCGTTCTAAAAAGCATACACTCTACGATTTTGGATTTACTCTAAATGCTCGGCTGAATTGACACTTTAAAAATTAAATTGTAAAATAATTGTTACCACTTAAAGCAAAACTTCTCTGATTGAAGAAACCTCTAAGTACTTAATTTTAATTCATGCTACAACTTCACATCATTTTAAAATGTGCCTTTGAAAACAAGTATTAAAAAGGATTCTTCAGCTTTGGTTGATGATGCATAGACAGGGGTCTAGGCTATTTCCCCGGGTAAATGGGTTCCCGGGCAAATAGCCGGTTACCCATAGACAATAATTATTTAATTATTCTATAAATACACCAGATGAAATATAAAGATATGACAGGCGTAAAGTGTTAAAATGTGTTATACACTTTTATGGTGAGTTGATATTTTAGTATTTCCCATCATGCCTTTAAATACTATCGCTAGGCTATTGTATGCTGCTACCTTCTTTTTATATGTTGTAATTTCTGGGGATTCTAAGAATGAGTTTACACAAGTTTTGATGATGATGTTCCATAATTTATAAAAAAAATCCAAATAGGAAAGACGACTATACATGAAGTTTTCGACACACCTCATTCTACGTCATAGTCGATAAAATAACAAAACGGTACTCAACCTTACTATTGTGTTTTATCAAATTATGTATGTAATAATAACGGAATCAATCATATTAAAAAACGCAACGACTAGTCTTCAAAATGAATTTATGAGCTAATTAAAGTAGAAGAAAAGTACGTCTGACCTCAGTGGTTCGACGATTCAGAGCTGAAGCAAAAATAGCCTCTACATATGTCTAGGATTATGTGTTTTAAAAAGTCGTATTTTAGTTATTTAAATTTCTGAAATTTTCAAAGGCCTAACAACATCACAAAATCACATATCTTGTTATATCACAATCACATGGACAAAAACTAGTGTTTGTTACATTAAGCTGAATACATTTTACTTAATTCACTACGGTACATTGTATTTCGTCTAAAATAACAATGCAATCAAACACAACGACACCGTTAAAACACTCACTTTAAGTGGAGAGAATTTATCATTACATGTTTTATTTACGTTGGGATACCGATAAACGCAAAGAGTTTGCGCATAAAGCACTACACACATTACCGTACTTCTTTATAATACAGCAGATTTTTGTTGTCACATTGAACCCATTCTATGATCCGAATGGTAAATCAGCGTTTTTGAATGATGGTCTTCCGTTATTTTGCCGTCTTTCGGCCTGTACTACATCACACAAATACACACAATGATATTAGCAAACACGTCTTATATTATCGAAATTGTTTCCTGGCATAAAAGACGATTAATCAATCCCCTTGGGGAAATTAATGAGCAAAGATTCACTCTTGGTACCGTATTTACATATGAAGTTCAGAAAGCACAAGGCACCAGGTCAGGACCACATGCGCAAATCTGCCACAACTTTACCGGGGTTGCAATCTGTTCGTGTAAATTATAGTTGTATAGTGTCCGTTGTACATTCAACAATACTACGCAATTAAGCAATACTACGTGTGCTCGATGGCTGTGTGTGTATGCTGGCAGATGTGTGTGCGGAAAGTTGGGAGATAAACAAAAATTCCCCACAGAAATCAGTTCTCGTCTTCCGTTCGCATCGTTACCCTAAAACAACTTCTCCTTTTTATTTCCAGAAGAGTTTACTGTGTACAAGAATTTACATATCATGCGAAGAATAATAAAGTATCACTGAACAAGTTGTTTGGAATGAAGGACTTAATAAACCAACATTATATTCTGAGCGGTACTTACAATCATGTAAGCAATATCCAGTGCCAGCGTCATCTTAACTTTTCGTATCGGTCCAACGTTGTACCCAAAAGCAACACAAGCCATCAACTGTTTTTTCTCCTTCGGTGACTTCAGTATTTTAGTCCAGTATCGCTTAAATATTGTCCCATTTTTGTGGATAACACTAGCCAGTGTGACAAGTGCATAATCAACAAACAAAACAATACCCAGCAACGTTGGACAAATCAGGTAGAAAAGAAACGGCAAATACTTGTAAAGTTTTACCGTGGCATACAGACAAAAAGAACCACAGAGAACACCCATGAACACAAGAATGAAAAGGCAATTTTCTATTGTAGAATTTGCAACGGTTATAAGAATTTGACAGATGTGATAATACCTCAATGCCTTTCTAAACGATAAACAATTCGAGTTATCTAAATTATAAAACTTATTTGTTAGGAATTGTAATCCTTCTTCTAATAAAATTAGGTTTAGCAGCCAAAGTAAGACATAACCTCCACCTTGAGCAACTCCAGCAGAATAAATCACTCCAAATAAAAGCTGAGTCGTTAGTCGATAGCTGCTGGAAAGTTGAGTCAATGAAATTTTCAGAAGATTTTGAAAAGCTAATGTTAAAGGACAGTAATCTATTAATAATGGAGTTATTAATATAAATACAGGTACTATTGTGTTAGAAATGCTAACGGCATATACTATTAGATCCCCCGCGGAAATAGTACGGTGACATGTGTTTCCCGAACTTGCATAATGGAACTAATTGAAGCCGCTGTCTAATTAAAAACATAATAGTACGGTAATCTAAAACAAATACCAAATCAATGGAAAGACCCAGTGCCACGATGGAAGTAACGATCATGTAAACACACAATTCTGATATAAATGAGAATTTCCAGTTATATCTTAGCCAAAACGTGTGAAGCACACAGAAGGGAAGAATAAAACATATTAGACTAAAAATATAAAAGTTTTTAAACTTTTGTAATCTTGTTTTGTAGGCAGGATTTAAGTTCATAACGACAAACGATTTACACGGTGTGTCACGTTTTCAAATATTATTGGCGGGCAAAATGGTATTTGGAGAAAACCGTATACTTCAGTTGCTGCGGGAGAAAAACACAAAGTTTGATCTATATACTTGAAAATGCTAGAAAAGATAAGAGAGAACTTTGACCTGTTTTCTATAAAGGGAGTTTGCGCCATTTTGTTTTAATGCGACTCCAGCGTTATCAGATTAAATTATGTGCTTTCCGTAGGTTCTCCCAAAGGTGGATTACACCGTTTTATTTCAGCTTTGGTTGATGAGACAAAGCGATAGACAGTAATTAAATACAACAATACAATTTCGTACAGCAAAATCTTGAGATCAAGTATAGAAATATGGAAGAAGTAAAGTATTAAAACCTTTTATAAACTTAACTATCAAAACATCGATTATTACAACAATTACTCAGCAATTCCTAGCTTGACATTATACAATTACAAAAATCAATTACACAAATAGTTATTTCTGTTTTTAGAGAAAGCAATATTTATATTTACTAAATATTTCAATAGAACATCTGTAAACGTTAACTCCAGTTAATACATAGAACCTGTTTTGTTGTTGTTCTGTTCTAAGCATTAAATATCTAGTCAGTCTTTTTGGTATATAGTTTCTGTAGGGTAAACGCCCTAGCACGGAAATTTAACGATCATGCCACTGTTTACGTGTGGTACATCTCTACGACTAATAGTACAACGCAAAATTTAACAAAAATAATATTTTTAACTAAATACAGAAAAAGTCATGCGTTTCTGCATGAACACAGAGACAAAATGAAATAACAGAGCTATTAGAAATAAATAAATAAATTATAACCGTTAAACTCTTAAATCTACTAAACGTAATATCAGCTAATATGATTAGCCTTTTTAAATATGAGTGAAAGTCGATCTGGCATTCTGGCCCATCCCATCCTTCTTCCACTACAGATCTAAACTGATATTTGGCAAAGTAGAGATTTCCTAACATTCCAAAATTATTATATTCCCATTCCCATTGCATTCCATATACACAAATTGCAAATATTCTTTAGTATCTTTATTCTTCTTTGATTTTATTATTGGTCACGTATTTTTCTTCCAGCTTCCGTCCATGCTATTTTCATTTCTTTAGAAACCTTAAAACACATTTTGAAAAGCAACAAATTAAGATTATTGTCTAATTAATTCTCATTGAAATTATTCATTTAAGTATTACCTTAATACCACCCGTGATATTTAGTTCATGCAGATTATCCATTCTCAGAAAAGTAGATTGAAAGACTCTATCAGAGATTAGAGAGCAACTCTTGAGATAGGTAGGGCTCATCAGGGAAAGTTTTTTCAGCTCTAAAAACGAGAATTGTAATAAATTAGTTGATTCAAGTTTGTATAATAAACTTTTCAATACTTCTATGATATTTGACGTCACGGTCAAATGTCATGTTTGTATTCCATCAGAAACCACGTAGCAAAATTCATATTGAGCGTGTCCATGGCACAATGAAAAAACTTTGCACTTCCACAATCCCATGGGAGTTTACATGCAACACTTTGAGGTCTGAATTAAGGGTCTCGTCTCGCAACTGTCTTGGGTTAGGGAACCACGAATAAAGCTTAGAATTACGCAAAACGGTATTAATTTCTAGGAAATACGTTACTGCATAAATTTTTAACCTCCAATGTAATTTAAACTACATATGGACACGGTACTGGGACCGCTCCGGGGTGCATGGTCATAACCAAGCCTAGATGCGCCACTAATCATTTCGTCCTCCCGAAGTTACTTTTTTGGAAGCCCTAAAGAAGGGCAACAAAGTGTGGCAGACCTGCCGGTTGCAGACAGACTTAATTTCCATATATCTATAATGTACAATATTTAGCACTGCGCTACCTAATGATACGGTAGAGAAATGTAAAATTAATCGTACGGGACAAGTTGGTGATGGAAATCTCCAGATTTTTCTTCTCTTGCAACATGTTCTCCGCTGTTCCCAGGTCAATTAACTTCCCATGTATTTGTAATCTTCTTAAAGTATCCAGTGGCACCCCAAGTACAAGACTATCCCAAAACAGCGGATGCACATCTCGCCTTGTATGATTTAACGCCAGACATAAACAAAATTGTTCCAGTTTTGGCATGTTTCGAAATATGTATTGAATTGCCGTTGATATGTCATCCTTGTTAGGCAGAGTAATGGTCAAGTCTGTAAGGTTGGGAAACGCTTCGTGTATTAATGTGACAAACTCCAAGGTAAACATTTCCGGGTTATTATAAAAATCCATGTAATGTCGGTACAACGTTATGTCAAGTTGTTTCATATTTTCAAAACGAGACCGTTCCATCCATCTCCGTAACAAAAAGTCTGGTTGTTTATTCAGCTTCAGATTGAGCAAATTGGGAAAAATTGTCTCCAACCCGAAAATACCCTCCGGCCACCGATAACCCCCCGACGAAAAACAGAAACGTTTTAAGGACTCCAGCAGTGGCAGTTGGAGAACGTTTTCGTGGTCACACGCGGAGTAATTTTTACCTAGTATGGTCAATTCCGTCAAAGTTAACCTCAACTTGTTGGTGATGTTGTAAAGTGTGCCGGTGTCGAAAAAATGGCTTACGACGTTAATGGTAAGGTGTTGGAGTTCAGGCAATACGTTGACCATTATCAGTCTCTCCATTACAGTATGGGCAACAGCCCAGTTAACTTCAACTTCAACAATACTTGTTGGTAAGCGCAGACTTTGGAAACCAGGCAAAAATGCTTGCATGTGATGGTTCCCTTGAACGGTGAAACGCTTTAGTTGACGGGCCCCCGCCACAATTGATTGGATTAACACCATCGCATTGAAACGGTAGTTAAGGTTAAATTTGTCGTGTGTGACATACGGTGTTTCAATGTTAAAGCTTAACAGAGACGGTAGGGATAGTCTGTTGATGGCCGGGGGGTAATAAGTACTGTCACAGTTGCCCCCAATATTGAGACTCAGGAAAACCAATCCACAATTACACTCTTGTAAACACTTTCTAACCTTGTCGTGAGTCTCCGGAGTGTTTATTTCGAGGCTGTGCAAATGAAGATCGAGGGAGAAGGGGGGAATTCGAGGCAGTAAGCTAAGGGAAGAGGCGTACGCGTCCACAAATTGACTAAAAGATCCTCCCCTGTTGCCTTCGTGGTTTTGGTGTTTTCTTCCAACGCTGAAGGAAAACAAAGGTTTCTCAGATTTGTAACAGCGTTTAGTGACATAGTCCAACCAAGACATTTGGACTTGACGATATGATGCCGCATATTTGAGGGATAGGTCGCCTTTCTCATCCAATATCGCGTATTCCAGAATCTTTTCTCGTAACTGAAACAAATGGAAAAGGAAAATTCATTCAGTGTAATTAAAGAGTAGTGATGACCGTCATGAATATAAGCAAACATAGAGTACCAAGTCAATATTGAAGACAAACTGACACAGCTCAGCAGTCCGTTTATCCAAATTATTTAAGTTGGGGTCATGGCAATCAATATGGAGAAGTGCAGGCGGCTGGGCAGCATTAGATAACAGACGTTTTGGGGGAGGAGGTTTATTTAAATTCATTGCGACCGTTAATGTCAAATCAGTTATACGTCCCAAATTTATTTTCGTTGGTGCTTTACTGACACAACAAGCAATTACTTTGTAAATTTCCACGACATAACAAGTGTTTGAAAAGCTGAATTAATTTTTGAAACGTTTGCTCACACACACTTTCCACATTATTCAACTGCCCAGCGTTAGAACTTATCGTTAGTTATTTACGCGTTATTACAAATTACAACTACAAAATAATGTCAAAGTAACTCCTCACAGAAAACGGTCAAAACAACTTTAATAAATACTACCAAACAATGGAACAATAATGAACGATCCAACAAAAGAATAAGAAGGTATGAAATGCGGGATTTCGTGAAGAAAGGAAAACAATATAAAGAGTGCAGTGTTTGCTCTTGTTTATTTTACCACTAGGTACACATGTGTTACACTTGCGACGCGCCTCGGAAACGAGGCAACGGGAGACCTTCTCTTTTCATACATTCTGTACATGATTTTACTGACATTTGGAAGAAAGAACAAAGACAGTCATCGTGCCGCAGGGTAGGTGTTTATAGTGGTTGTTATATCTTACCCCATACTAATAGTAATAATAAATTCGGCTTTGTTTTGTATATAATATTTTTACATGTAGGTATGACAATGACAAGTAATGTTAACAACTCGGAAAGTTTCACTTTCCCAACTTGTATATGTGTCTGTAATTTGTGTTTATAAAGATTCTCTATTAAATTTGTAATGTGTGGAAAAATTTCAGGCTTTTGACAATGTACTACAACAAATGGAAATTCAACTTTTATATAATTGGTATAAAATAAAAGTTGCTTGCGTCTGATGCAGGAGTACACCAAATAGTGAATGAATAATATTTTAATAGTTGTAATGAATCATTATTACAACCTCTTAGATTTGACTTCATACGTTTATTTACTCTGTAGTTTTCTTGAATAAATCAGCCAATGGCTTATCATGACAATTGAAGTTGCTTGGTTGTCCGAAGGGAACCTGACCCTATGATGAAAGTTTTTAGAACTCCTCTGATTTTTCTTGCAAAAATTGGCACACGTCAATTTTCAACGTTAGTATATTTATCTGATGAATGTAGTTCAACAGTTTGGGTTTTTTCTTGATTATGTTCCGCAAGATAAGCTCTTTAAGATGGGCAAACAGGCAAATTCTAAGATTTTGTATTATCGGAAATAGAATCTATTTTTGCAGTGCAAATACCATGGAAAAATATTTTATGGTCACACATGAGTCCTCACGTAATATTTTGAAAACTTTGTCTGCATACCAACCTGACATTTTGTTTGTAAGTAAATTAATGAAATTAATAACGCCTAGTCTAACCTTGCACCATCTTCCTACATTTGCTCCATATGTGAGCTATCTTATTGAAACGTCGGCTGTTCAAGTTTTGTCACAAGGGTTTAAAACTTCCACCCGTCGACGAAACCGTAACCAACCGTTTAATTGCGGACAGGCTCTTCCACATATTTTCTGTCCATGTTGCACATTAATTTTCCCTAACCCTCTTTATAATGCCAAATTGTGTACACTCTACTTATGAACCAGTATTTAAAATAGTGAAGCATTCAACGGAAACGATTATGCTCAAATAACCTGAAAATGCCAAATAAAAATATAACAAATTTTGTAATATTATTGTTTATTGGTTTTCCAACTATTTTACTTAATCAAATTTTTTCCTCTTGTGCATTTTTTATTTACAAAGTAGGAAATAACTTTCATTTGGTTATCATTTAATATTTACTTTTGACTTTCTTCGTGTATGTTTGTAATTTTAATAATTTTTCCCGACCCCCGCATCTTTCCGGCCATGAAGCGATCAGCACCTGACAACAAGATACGGAGGGTCTGGCTCCACCTAACAGAGTAATTTGTAATGATGAAGAGGGTCACCCACTTGGGAGGAGAGTTACTTCGAGCAGGATGAAGATGGTGTGGAGGAAAATTGTGTGATGTGGATTTTACTGGTAGAATTTAATCCGTTGTCAATTCCTTAACTATTCATTAAATTTAAAAAATGTAATATTTTGATTTTATTGACGATGCATGGTGGAGCGTTTGTTTGTAACAACACTCATTCGGCACAACTGACGATGGTTTACCGCACAGACTCCGAGAGTCTCGGGTTCGATTCCCGGCGCAATCGCATAATTTTTTCTTTTGTGCAATTGCATTCGTTCAATTTAATTCGATCTTGTCACAAATTTAGTATAATTTAGTCGTGACAAAAAGTAAATATTCATCAAACAGACAGTCAAAATTACGCCCGCCCGGGTGTCGGGCGGGCTTTCCAACTTGTCTGAACAATCGGGCTTTTAATCGGGCGGGCTTACAAAAAAAATTAAAAGATTCAGGGACTTTTTTCGGGCTTTCGTACAAACTGAACCTGAACAAAAACCCGATATATACTATAAATACAAATTGGCGTGCATACAAGAATAATATACCACACAATTGCTTAAATTCTCTTATATTTTTTATTAATTTTTTATTATTTCAAATTATAATTTACTATGCTCCGGAATATAAAAATGTTAGAGGAACAGTATTTGCACATGCATTTTTTCCTTTAAAAGTAAAAAATATTTTTAATCGGGCTCAAACTCGGGCTTTTCAGGCTTACAAAAATTGACCAATCGGGTTTCCGGGCTTCGGGTTTTCGTAATATGATAAATCGGGCTTTCGGGCTTTGGGATCTAAAATTGTCCAATGCAACTCTCTGATTCGTTCACATCAAATACCCGAACCAAATAATTTAAAGCGGATAAACACAATTTGAAACTATTATATACACACATAAATAAATACAAATAAAACGCTTTTTAGTTAAGCTTAATGTTACGCAAGAAACAAAATCCTTCATTCTGTACTTTCAGTTATACTCGTGAATACAGCATCGTCATTCAAACATGTATTTATCGTTTCAACATTGCCGTGCATCATGCACCAAATACTATCCCAATTAGTTGCGCACGTAGATCATTTGTCGGTATCTTACAGCTACAGCTTATTGCTACAATATATTTGATAAGTCTGTGTAAATGTAATGAAAGAATCGGAACATAGTTTGAGCATGTTAATTTATTTGTGAATATTTAAGAAATTAAAAAAAGATACGAAAGGAAAAGAAGAAAACACGTATTCATCATACACTAAAACACATGTATGTTCATATAGAAGTATACAATGTTTGTTCTTAGCTGGTATGTTTGTACGTGTTACTGTTTTACAATTTACCGTTAGTCTTTCCAGTTTGTTTTAAAACACGAACGTTCAACATACATACAATATAGCTGTCGGTTTTTGTCGATTTTTTAATTATATATTCCATGTGGTTAATATACATGTTTATATTAATAACTTTGAGTCGTCAATAGTTTGATAGTTGTGAGCTCCATTGACGTCATTCGTGACGTAGGAATTTTGGAGAGTTTATAGATTTCTTTCAGTACGTAAAATAATTCTTCACTACATACTACAAATATAATAAGCTTCAGCTGAAACGGCTAATGGTGCGAATAATGAAATATGCTAAGTTACTATCAACAAAGCGAATAAAATAAGCCGTTGTGTAATAAGACGTCTAAAAGTGGCGCATAATTTTTAAGAAAAATACGGATTAGTAAAACGCAGTTATCTGTTAAGAAAAGGGCAAAGGCCAAGGCGGTACAAAAGTGAATGAAAGTTTGTGAATTACCATCATCATTCAAAACATAAAAATAAATGTTTAAATTGGGACGCTCGATGGATTTCCTCGCTTGGGTCTGAGTATCGGCAATACATTACTACGTTATATTGTCTCAATAAGATTCAAGGCACCGTAATACGTACAACAATGAGTTGAAGGAAACAACAATAACAATAACAATGACGGTCCTATATTTAATGGAATTCACATGAACATTTCCGTCCAACTAACTTCAGTGACCACAACAGCTTAACAGTGTGTATTTCCTGCAACAAACATACTTTAAATTGTCAATTATCGTTATTTAAGCTGAATTCATTTTATTCATTCATTTATGTGTACGAAGCGTTGTTGGAATTAAATTCTG
>JAHZNE010004895.1:0-31838 GCA_027744055.1 Callyntrura sp. NNG-2020
TCTGAAAATGTTGTGCTGGCTGCAACGAAACAGAAAAGGTACAATATTACAATTTTTGTTGCCATCTCTGATCGTTGCTTTATGTAAACTGTCGCGCATTTTGCTGTGCTGTTGTCGTCAACCAGAAAAGTATTAAAACGGTACAAGTCTACCGGGCTTGACCCAACGGCTTACTTGAGTTTCGTTTTCTTGTGGTATTTCAGTACACACGAGTGGTCTAAAGCGGCTTAACTCTTCTTTCTCGGATTTGTCGAAACGCGAAGAAAGGAAGAAAATTGTAAAGGTGGATTCGTTGTTTCTGGACGTTTTGTTTATCCGTCTCACACAAGTCCAAAGCAAAGCTGTGAGGGCTCACATAAGGTTGTGGATCGGTCAACAAATGAATTTATAGCTTCATATAAGCAATAAGCAGAATGAAAAAGATAAAATATGAAGCCATATTGGTTGTTAGAATGAATGAATACATATGCATATGGGCTAAATTATTTGCGACCAATAAGGCTCGTCTGCTTTGCAAGAGCGCTTATTAGCAGCGAATGGATTCAGAGCTACTTAAATATTTGTCCTTTGCAGCATAATCTCTCACAGATGAAATGCGCGAAAAGGAACGAAATAGTTTTAATGCTGCGTGCATAAAGGACCATTAAACCGACAATTTCGTTAAGCCGCTTTTCTCGCACACACAACCGGGTGCAAATCCGTCTGGTTTTTATGAAAAGACAACGTTTTTCAGTTGACGTTTCTCTTTTCGAAGTGAACGCAAAATTTTTTGCTGAGGGTTTCGTATGTACATGAATACCATCATAACTTACGATATTAAAATGCGTTAGGTGCCACAGAAATGTTGAAAACCAAATCGAGGAATCTAATGAAGGAAATTATTTCAGACTGCAAAAGACATTCAAGTTTAGTGCATTCCTCGTCCTTCACTAACTGATAATGCAGTATTCCATTAGCCCTGCTAATAATGCACAGGCGAATCCATGTGTTCATTATGTTAAAGTGAGACTATAACGTGAGTTTTTAATCTGTCGGATTACATACAACGAGGGGACAGAACTGGGAAAGTACATCGTCTAAAGAAGTTTGAATATACCCGTTATTACTAACTGAATGAAAAGGGCACACACGCACATTCAAACAATTGTGGTTCAAAGTCAAATCCCAAATGGCTCGATAATTGTGAACTTTCTGCAATAAATTTCATGCCAGCGGCTGAGGTCATAATTTGAATGCGAGCTGTATTGAAAACTTGAACGATACAAACCTTTCGAACGCCTTCTCTAAAACTCAAAACACTTAATAAATGCACTTGCTTTCTATTATGAAGTAAGTAATATATAAGTATACTGACAAGTTAAATTCAATGCCGATTGTTATGCAAGTTCCCAGAGGGCAACATTCTTCAAGTTTTTCATTTTCTTGTGTAGGTCCCTTTCCTTAACAGCTCCGATTGTGAGATTCATTTTTTATTCACGTTTCGATACATTTACTAATTCTACAAACTTTCCGCGTTGCTTACCGGAAAAGCCGCTGAGAACTAAATAGGGGAAACGGAGAACTTCCTCCTCTCTAGTTACAGCATACCAGCCACCCTGCAGTACAGTACAGCGTCCAGGTCCAGCAGTAAAACTAGTTTTGCTGACGTGATTTCTCAAACTAGAAGAGCTACAATGCAATCCCCGTCTAGATTCATCGATAAATGCATGTTTTGACTGAAAGGGAGCATACCACGTTTAGGAGTGAATTATGTGCGCTCATTTTATCTCGCTTTGCACAATGGTAAACCTACTACTATTAATCAAAAGGAAATGAAGTATGTGCAGTGTGAGGTACGGTAATACAGGCGGGCTTGTTATATATCCTGTAAAAGTTTTGTTGTATTGAAATTATTGAATGGCCTGTTAAATACACTTTACGAAGAAACTTTCTTGTGAGAAGCTGTTCAGAAACACGAAACCCTAGCCCAACTCTTTTTTAAAATTACAGCCCTCCTATCTTCTGCTTATTCAGCAAAATAAACGAAGAAAACCATGGACAAGCAAAACAAGCCACCCTCCTCCTCCATCCTTCCGTTGCGTCCATCAGTTCATTCATGCGTCATTCATGAAAAGTGAACGGAAGTCTGAAAGTAATAATTTGATTCAGACAAGGATCTTTATTTTCGTGTCGTGAGCCAACAAACAAACGAGCAAGTTTATATAAACTGGTCGCATTTACTTCACAAATTCACTACAAGGCATCTGGAAGAGGTGTACGTCCTCTTCTCGGTCGTCGACTATATGCAGCATAGGTATATAAACTAACCTGTATGTTTGGTAGGTCGAGTGTACGAGAACGAGTGTAATGGACGCTTTTCTTGACCCAAACTGAAAGCCTTAAGCCTCTACTGTTACACGCGTTCTCCTTTGTGCCTACACTTTGCACTATTATTAAAGTGCAACCTTTCTCCTTTCCGGGGCACGTGCCATGTGCCACACACATTCACAATTACACTAAGAAAAGAGAGCTGCACTGAATGAAAGATGCATTTAAAAAGTAGTTGAATGGAGGTGGAGAGCAAACTGTCGTGTGCAATCTGTTACTTTTTCCTTCCTTACATTTTTATTATTATTTGATGCAGCATAGCTGTAAGCAACCCATGCAACTTTTAGTTTGGTCTGCATTTAGCCCCTAAAAGAAGCTCTCCTTGATAATAATGTTACGTCACAATTTATTTTTTAAATTATCGTGTTTAAGACACGTTACCTATGTGAAATCAAATCTACACGCAGAAAATCCAATGTAATGGGTTTTCAAACGTTTCAACTTATAGTGTCGTTTCCTGGAGAGGTTGTCCCTTTATGAACCTACCCGTTACAATAAAATGGATGAAAGCGACTCACAAAAGCATTCTCATTGTCGGTGACGCGTCACAACTCCAGACCACCATAAACCATCTAATACACCATATATCTTGAGCTGACAGCTTGAGACTGTGTGCACCACCACTCTGTGCAGTATGCCTACAAATTTTATATGTTACTACAACGCGTTATAGCAGCGACAAGCCAACTGCAGCTTGGTGCAACAGCAGCAGCACACACGGTAGTTAACTTTTAACATCTTTTTTGGCTCGTGTTATCATTGTATAACCCGAACGCAACATTTACATTACCACTTCCTCTCTTGTTCAAGCCGTGTAGCACAAACAATGTGTAACATTGTTCCACTTGGTTTTTTCAAGGACAATTTTATGCGTGCCGTAGAGCCATGCTACTTGAAAACGTTCCAGTAAATTACTTACACATGTGTACAGCCATGTATACATACATTTCCAGGTTCTCAATGTCACCATTGAGTAGAACTAGAACCATACACAGGTTGGTGTAGGTATGAGGGGTAGTTGTAGGTATGTAGTACACTATAGGCGGACCAAACCTTAATTAATGTCCCATTTCCGTGCATGCTATACAGCCATGCCCAGGCATAAAGTATAAAGTTGAACACTTTTTATGAGCTCCCCTCCTGGATAAAAATCTATTTTCTTTAAAAATGTGTTATTGCACGGAACATATGTGCTCCTGTCATCAAAACTTTCTTAAGATCTTGGCAACTTTGCGAGGGAGTCTTTCTCACAGAGATACATACATACCTACACCACATACGATAGTCATTATAGGTAGATATATGTAATTGACTAACCTGCCAGTCTCGCGCAGTCTTTTCCAGGAAATAACCTATTTAATGATTCTTTTTTACGAACATACAGGCTGGTTGGTGGCATGGTTTAATAGTACCAACCAGGTTTTTGCCTTCTCTTTGCTCTACTACTGCTGCAACTTTATGAATAATATTTACTGGCTTTATTTTTAGACTTGCGTTTGTGTGGCAAAATAAAGAAGAGAAGAAGTGGATGTTGTCATCATTGTTTGTGTGTTCAGAGGGCACACAATGTACAGCACATGCTTGTCGTAAAACCGTTAAAATTAAGCTGGCAGCCTCTGCACCTCATTAAAGGTGCATCAGTCCCTTTCAAAGGCAATGAAACGGCGTATGACAACATGACACTTCATTATTTCTTTTTTTATTAGTACAATGCACTGGTGGCAACACTTCATGTTAGTAAATGAGCGCGGTGTTTTACACAGCTGCACACTGTACCACCTTTTGCTCAATCATAGACAAACACCTTTTGGACGTACCTGTGTACCACCCAAACAAAAACGACGCTGTGAGGAATGAATTCATATTGCCTTAATAATTAGGTCTTATATCATTCATCTTCCCATTACCGCTGCGCATTTTTTATTTAAAGGAATTGATTTCCGTTTTCACCATCCATTCATCATCCTGAAAACTCCCAATATGTCTATTGTTGCACGCGTTTCCATTAAGTAAATGTATGCAAACACCCTGGCACACAGAAACAGGAGTTTTAAGAATTGAGGGAGCACACTGTGTAGTGTTGGTTCGTCGTACATGAGCATTCATTCCTACTACAATTGATGTCATATATTTCTTGCGTTTATAAGTGACAAGTAACAACGTTCTCAAAAATTTAAAAATACATGAAGGAATACACGTGCCCCCTTCGTCAAAAATTGAATGATGACTGCTCATCAAATATGCATTGAGTACGAGCTCTTTTCACTACAAATACCTTCTCATTCTCTTTAAATGATGTAAAGGATGATGATGATGATGATGATGTGCATTGCATGCATGACATGCACACTTTCATGCAATTACACTTTCACAAGTTAACTTGCATAGTTGTAGGCAATCAGACAGAAAGCATAACTTTTATTTATAAGAACCGTTGCATTTTTTTGCAGCGGTTTAAGGTAACAAGCCCAAGCCGCAATATTATCTTTGTCAGCTACACGCACTTTGGACAATGCTATTACTGACTACTATGTGTCATTTTATACAAAACTTAACAAATCTATCATTTGTTCTGGTGTAAATCTTTTCTTGGCACAAATTGTCACTTTGTATTCCGGCTGCGTTGCGACAGACGTATATTTTAACACAATCTGCATTCAAAATTAAGAGTGAATGCACCCTTCTCTCACTCACAGTCACAAAAAATGCTAACAATCAGCAGCATTCAAAAATCATTGCCATTTATGTGTGTATAATGTAAAAGCTGGCTAAAATACAAATAGAGAAAAAAAGAAGAAATAAGTACAACAAAGTGATCTTAAAATTTATCTTTTATCTCAGACAGCGCAAATATTTCGTTCCACCTGACAATTTCATCGTTATCATTCATTTTTATACTTGCATTTACATTGATCGTCATCACCTCTGTCATTGTGTGTGCACTGTAAAAAGACCACGATCTCAAAATATGTGCATAGTCATCAGAAAATTATATTAACTTTAGCCACCAAAATGTGTTATGCAAGGCCTGCTCATTTTTTTCTTCTCTCTCTCTCTCTCAGCGTCTTGTCTCTCCTGCAGGTCTAAATCATATAACCATGAAACCTCTTCTCTTTTCTTGAAAGCAAAGGTGAATAAAAATACCAAAGGCTCTGATGTGTCTGCTCCTATACCACCACCACAGCCTTTATCACTTTTATTTAAATTGCGTTCACTGCAGACATCCTGCAGTTTCACAGAAACATTTTACGAGGGTGTTGGAGGTGATGGAACGGCATGGTATTAGAAGAGTTCGTAAAAAGACGCCTCTATAAGACTCCTGAAATTATAAACAATGTGATGTCTGTTCCTAGCTAGATTTTATTTATGCATATCACAGCATACAAAAGATGACGATGAAAATATTCAAAATATTGTATTCACGTGGAAAAATGGGTTTCACGTTTTAACTTTTTCCCTTGCTCCAACACCATTCTCCAATCAGTCAAATTGGGTTTACCTGCATTTCTAACAACAGTTCTTGAACGTGGAAAAATATACCAAGTATTTATTTGCATTGCACACAGCTTTTGACGCGTCTGCATTATTGTGTATATATTTTAAGTCGCTCATCAAAGCATGAAAATCATGCCTGAAACAACATAATGTGCCTTTTTCCATGAATAAAAAATGTATTTCTTTTGATTCCTTTTGAATGGTGCATCTGATCATCTGACATTGCATTGCAAAGGGAAGCAATGGCAGTGGCAGATTACATAATAGGGCATTACAAGCTTCAAGAGCAGAAGTGAGCAGCTGCCCAAAAAATCTGTAGATTTTTGGCTGCGCTTGACGGATACATTATGAACATTATACATGCATTATATATTTCATGAAAATCAGCCAGGCGTTTATTGGCATGATGTTTCTCTTTTCTGTGAAGAGTTATAGGTAAAAATTCAGACGCTGAGAGAGATATTAGAATGAAATTTCGTTTTGTTTAAAAAGTGTGCACCAATATGGGTGTAATATTAGAGAAGATATCATTTCTGAAGATTTTACAGCACTGTGAATACCTACTGGT
Source organism: Callyntrura sp. NNG-2020 (assembly GCA_027744055.1). NCBI lineage: Eukaryota > Metazoa > Arthropoda > Collembola > Entomobryomorpha > Paronellidae > Callyntrura > Callyntrura sp. NNG-2020. The sequence continues at coordinate 6,431 of JAHZNE010004895.1, forward strand.
CTCACTGTAATCTTATAAAAAATACATTATGCATGATGGCATCCTGTCTCTATTACATAATTATGTTTACCTCAACGTCGACGTTAGTATAACAATATTGTTCACATAAAAATATAAGATCAAAATGGTGGCAGTGTCAGGGATAAAAAAAACAACCACAACAGAGAGCACAGGAACGTGTGGTTTTTCTACTACTACTACAAAGACGAGAAGCAAGACCGAATATCGAAGGTTTAATAAATGCCGTAACCACAGTTGAAATTCTGTTTCAGTTTCTAAAAAAAGTTCAGTTCATTCGTCGCTTGTCGTAGTTTTCAGCAGGCACTCTTCAGAATTGCTCTTTCCTCTGCCACATGTCTGCTTCGTCTGCTTCACTGGCAAGACTGAATGGGGATACAATGTTCTTCAAAATAAAAATGTGTGGCTTCCCAACACAAATTTTGAACCCTTATATGACTTCAGTTTTTAAAGGAAGTAAGGGTCCGTCATGTGATTGCATGGCGGAGACCGTGCACAATGCCATTTCCTCTTATATGAGTCACAGGAAGGTGGTCGTGCTTCATGTAACGTCTTCACATGTCTTCGTCATATCAGTTGTTAGCAAACCAACAGGGACTTACATGTGGATGTGGGCCCATGGCTCGTAGTTTTTTGAGGGAGGCATGCATGTAGCGTGAGTGTCATCTAAAACTCACAAACTCACAAAGTACATTGCACTGCAGAAGAATAAAACCGAGTACCGGTAGTGGTGACGGAACAAACCAACAAGATGAACTTTGTTAGCTGTACCAATTTTTTTTTGTGTAGCAAGTAACTCACCAAAAACTAGTCACGGTGCGTGTACGAATTCGAAGAGAACTTTTTCCATTGTGCAGTGTGCCGTGGTGTGGTTCTTTGGTAGGAAGTCATATTGCGTGCTTTCAGCTGAACTCCGCTGGTATTGACACATTTTACTAAAATGGGAGAATGATATGATTTTGTATGACACAAAACGATATGCATGAACAAGAAAATACGGAAAGCTTTTGCAGCAGCTAAGTACTATGCTTTTGCGGAAATGCCTTTCAACGAATACGTCTACTTGATGTGAAAGAAGAGCACGTAGTAAGAAAGGTACTTTTAGGGTTGAGTTTTTTTAAGTGTGGGCGCAGTAGATAAATATGATTTTATGAATTTACTACGCACATGACGTCTTGTTTGGTTGAATGTTGCAAAAAGTTTTCTACGTTGTATAAAGGTAGGGAGTATAACACTAAATGTATTTTATTATTCGCACACTAGTCTCCGTTTTTGAGTAAGTAATATTATTGACGATTTGTTATTAGTTGCGGCATTACCGGTATTAAAGAAGAAGTATCAACGTAATAGACAATAACGCACGTACGGTTTGTGGTCGGTGATGAAATCGGAAAAAATTAGAGTGATGCAACAGCATATGGCATGTCTAATTACGCCAGTGAATGTACACTGTACCATTATGCGTATTCGTAGTTTTATTAACCACTAAAGGTGGTTTGGTTAGTAAATGCAGTCGCAATGATGATGCTAAAAATCAGTGTAAGGAACGTTGTCAGTGTGAACACATTTTATTGTGTAAATCGTTGAGAGCTTCCAAAAAAATTTTGACTAAATTTGCATTAGCACATCTAAACAATGCTAAAAAGAGAGCGAGAATGCCAAAAATTTCAACATTGAGTAAACGTTGCATTGAAAAGACACTGTCATTGTCAAGTCAAGGTAAACTAAAAGAATTTTGAAGCAATTTTGTAGATAGGGAACGAAAAGCCCTTCGTTCGTTAAGTACATGCTTACGTGCCTAGTAAATAGTAGTAAAGGATCGAACCGGAGTCACACGTATACACACAAAATATGCTTTGACCTTTCCAAAAAAATCTTTACATGAAATTCTCATACTTGTCTTGTTAATGGTATTTTGTCAAGTTGATTTACTTAAGAAAAGCTACACCTTAGGTTATCAGTGGAAAAAAATACTTTTACTTGCCTCTGCTACGCACTTTTCACCACAACATCGAAACGCTAATGTACCTGTACCTATGTGATTAAGCATGTGTGTATTCATGTACTTTGTCGTTTTGTTTGAAATTCACCGTTATACTACTATAATGCTACCAGGCTTCCGGTGACGATGATCATGTTGATGGTATCTACTCACGAAATTGATGCTGGATGCACTCTTAGGCTTCTTTGAAGTTCCGTAAATGAAACTCTCAACAGAAGCACGATGAGAAGGCTATATTGCTTGAAGGAGAAAGAGACACAGCAATAGCAATATAGCATTAAAACCAGAAGAAAGAGACAAGACATTTCGTAGTCTGACTGTGGTCGTAGTGGTTCAACTTTGATCTCTAAGGAATCCACAAACGGAAGAATCGGCTGGACAGAAGGATGAATATTGTAGGAAATGTCGGCAGTGGCCTTTCTTCGTCGGTTCACTGTTTGTCTCAAATACATTCCTTTAACACAAAGACCAGCTCAAATGGGAGATGACATACCAGGCGAATTTGAACATGGAATGTATGGACGTTGATACCCACACACCCAGTTGCCTTTCATCTTATCTCACGTTTCGCCAGTCTCAATAATGACGTTATACCATTTTAATTTACCTTTTTAGCAATACCAAAGCCATACGTATATATAGGCCTGAATTTATTTGTATTTATGGAATATTGAAGAAGGCAGGGTTTATTTCAAAGTAAAAGTAGTATGCAAGATCTCGTAAGTACACCTTTCCCCAGAAAGTTAACATTGCACAAAGACGCCCGTTTTAAACAATAAGGAAAAATGTCAAGCCTAACAAGAATTCTGCTGACGTTAGGCTCCCTTTTAGTCTTGCGGATGCTGGATCTTAGCCGGTCAAAAATAATACCATGAAAGATAAAAAGGACGATGGCAAAGGTATTTCATTTCACAGAAGCTTTCATTTTGTGTAGTAGTTATTATTTTCCATAGAAGGGAAGAATGTGCTGCAGGCTCCTACCACTACAAAGGTAAAGTATTACGACCAATCGGAGAACCATTCCTTCCTTGTTGTCGGGAAGAGTTTAATATAAAATTCAATAACAATAATAACCACACCATTTTTGTATTGAGGTAGCATTTTTCTTTGCTAAAACGCACGAAAAAATTCCGGCAATGTGGAACTAATCATAAAGGTATCAACAGTACTACTACTGGAACTAGAGGCTACAAAAGCCTATAAAAAGCTGTACGGCTCTAGGACGTTTGCCATTTTCTCAAGTGCTTGGGGTAAACTAAAAATGGAATTGAATTACCTAATAATTCTTGCATTGCTTCAGGTTTTCATATTTAGGGTTATGTTTTGGTATATATATATTCTGCTCAGTAGTGCTTCATAATACTCCTAGCTGAATTGGTGTAATCCTAATAAAGTCATTTTAAAAAGTGTAAACAAGGTGTGTCCTGGGCGTGAGTATTTTTAAATAAACGAAAAACTGAGAGCTTACTGTTAAGCAAAAACCGCTTCACAGTTTCTTTTTTTGTAAACATGGATGAGCTATTTCTATCTTTTAATTTCCATTCTCCGTGTATCGGTTACGTGTTGGCAGTAGTAAAGTTAAGCATGAGACTGATTCTGAGGTCACATGCTAACATGATAAAACGGTAAAGAAACAACCCTATGGAATATTTTGTCATCCTTCCTTGAACTATTTGAAGAAAATGCTGCAAAAATGTAGCAGGGACTAGAAAACGCAATATAGAGCATATAAATGAAATAGTTATGTTATCGTTATATTAATAACGTCTGTGAATTTGGTGAATGACAGGGGATAAAGTCAATGTCATGCTTTTCCTCCTTTCGTATCTCTAACAAGTAACCCTCCCTTCCTTTTTTTATACCTCACGCGTAGCAACTTCGGAAAAAAGAGCACGCAGTTGAGAAAGAGCAAAGATATAGTTAACACTGCCGGCGGCTGCTACTCTAGGAGCGACAGCATAGCAGTGAGAGTGTGACAGAGTAGAAGATACACGGTGGTAGGCATATGGTTCATTCACAAGTAGAATTTTCGCATTGGAAAATCGAAAGCATGTCAAGAGGAACCCCAAAGAAAAATTCCGCCACCACCGTCACTGTCATTTATGTAGTCATCGAACCTCCTGAATGAAGTAAACTAATCCATCCATCCAAAAGATTTAATATCCCGTTTCAATCGAGTTCTAAATAATCTCTATTCTTTACTTTATTTAGGCAACTATATTCTGTTTACTTTCACTTTACCGGATTTCAACAAGACGTACGTACGTAGTGGTTTAACTAAAGAGTTACCAGGAAATTCAATTAGACTTGGTATCTCCAAANGAGTTCTAAATAATCTCTATTCTTTACTTTATTTAGGCAACTATATTCTGTTTACTTTCACTTTACCGGATTTCAACAAGACGTACGTACGTAGTGGTTTAACTAAAGAGTTACCAGGAAATTCAATTAGACTTGGTATCTCCAAAACTTCACCCGTATAAAAATGAAGGATTACTGGTACACAAGGTGAACGAAGCAATGTTTTTCTTCTTAAGCTCAACCTTTCTTCACATACGTACATGAATTTGATACTTACTTGAGTTTAATTTCAGGAACCTCGAAACGAACTACGCTACAGTATCGTTTCGTTTTCTTGTCCTCCTTTTAAACATACATTTTTGCGATTTCTTTTGATTTCTTTAGTTTCTAGTATTTCTTTTGATCATGGTTTTTTTGCGAAAGAAGGTATATAGTATTTATTAAATTAAACAGTAATATAACATCAAATACATTCTCGTTTATATAAGAAAAACATACGTGTCAGTTATATTGCAAAGGAAAAATGGCACATCGCTTCCACTATTATTATTACAAGCTGGTCCTCCTTGTGAGTCGTGTTAAACGAAAATGTGTCTGGTGGATGACGAAAGAGCTTGTTTTTCTAAAAGCTCTCTTCAACTAACCACACACAAGCTTTCACACTTACATCGGTGAAAACCTCTTGGACTCAACCATTCTTGAAAATGACGTGTACACTTACGTACTTACGGATACTCTGTCAAGTCTGAAATTTTTCGCAAAAAGTATGAAATCGTCAAAAGAACTAATAAAGCGAAAGCCCTAACGAGGTTTAAGTTAGGTACAATGCACATATGCTGTCCATTATAAGGATGTCAAACCTCTTATCCTCTTTCCCCATTTGTGCGAAAAACCTGCTTCCCAACAAGCTGGAATCTGGAATGTAACCCACAAAAGGGGACGGTATACAAAGATGTGCAAACTGCTCTGGCATTTGAAGCTTAACTGGAAAAATAACAGTGCCATCCAGTCTTGGTATTGTCAACAGTCCACATGAAAAGTAACGAGCAACGGCAGACACAAGTGGATAGCAAAATTCTTGTTGGCAACCCTCACTTGTTGTTGTACTTACACTATTATTTCTTCTGTTGACAATACAGATATGTATACTCACTGTAAGTAAACTAGTACGTGGTAAAATCATATGTCCCTCCTTATATTTCCTATTGTGTTTCCTATTTCATTCGAGCATTTTACAAGGATGCACGGAAAAGCCTCTTTCAGTTAAAACTTAGGGTTAGAGTAAAGGCCTTTTAAGCAGTGAGGTATCCCAGTTTTACATTACGCCACAACAGCTAAAACAAGGCTAAAATCCTTTATTTCATTGTTGTGGCCTATTAGTTCTGTGGAAACATGAACTGACAATGAGAAATGCTTAAATAGTTTCTTTTACTCGGTCCAAATAAAAAAAGGCATACACGCAAAGAAGTAGTGCAAGCCCAAATTCCTTCACAAGAACTATTTTCTCCAATAACAGGAAAGAGCCCAGACTCGACAACTCTTACGCAAAGCCATTCTTAGAGAAAGTAGAACGTTTATTTTTAAATACGTTAAATGATACCTGACAAGTGGATTCTGAAATAGGACTCTTGTCTTACTTTCCTCTAATTTAATGACGCATTCGACACGAACTTCTACTTGTTTACTGGGTCAAGCACAAATTACATGCGTAATGTAACCGAAAACATTTCGACCGATATTAAAACGGATAAAACCAACATTTTAGATCCACATATTAGTTTTAAGACCTACAGCGTCAACACCACTTTACGTCTTTTCTGGATCTGTAAAGGTGTTTCGGGGATGTTGTGAAAGGCTCATTCATTCCGTCAATGTCGCTGTTCATGCCGAAACAGATGCGGAAATGTACGCAGTTAGGGCGGTTTATACGCAGGATTTCATTGCACGTAAAAATCCTACAAAAAATCTCGTTTCCTTCTCCGGATCTTGCTCGCAAGTCCTGTTAGAATTTTTAAACCCGAAAAAGTAAAAAGGAAGAATTTTTTCCCGCTCGTAAAAAATCTTTATTTGTTGCTCACACATCTTAAACACAGCCACTCTATTATAAAAAACGAAAGGACGAAAACTTTTCCACTCTCTCTTCGTCTGTACAATACAAATTCATTTTCTTCGTTTCTTTTCTGGCTCATCTAAACTTCGAACCTATATTTTATGCGCTTCTTTTTCATTCGCTGCTGATCTTTTCCCCGCAAAGTTAAACTACACGCATTTACCGAGAACCCACACACACACACACACACATAGTGTGTTGGATGTTATTACTGGAGAGGAAAACAACCGTATATTTTACAAAAAAATTGTCGACAGTCGGTACGTCTTTTATGCAACTTTTACTCCCAGCTAACTACAACTGTCCTCAGCAACCCTTACATGATGTAGTACTACATTACTACATGGACAAAGTCTAAGAACAGCCATTTCTTTTCTTATGTAAAAAAAAGTAGGCAATAAAAAACTTTTTTCTTCAAAACTCTTGCACGACGATGATGATGACGATGTTTTCTCAAGGTCTACAGGAAATACTGTACTCATAGATAAAAATAAGTGCAATGTACTATAACATACCGGAGAATGTCTCAAAAACGCATGCTATAAATCTTTTAAAATCCTAGAAAAGATTAGGCAAGAGGCAACTCGATGAGAATACTTTTACAACTAAAAGTAAGGCGAAGGCGAAAAAAATACTTGGCACGACATTCGGTGCATTTCTGAAAAACCTTTTCATCGTCTAACGATGCTCCTGCCAACAAGAAATGCAATAAAAACGGAACAGGAAGAACGACGATGACAGGAGGGACGGCATAGCCGAAGGGTCCAAGACAATATATAATAAAACCCGGGGTTCCATGTGATATCATATTTCCACTTTACGACTCGCACACTATGCGCACATCTTTAAATACTGCCAGTTTTCTTAATGACAGAATTTCAAGAAGCCTTGTAGTTGTCGCTGCACAGGCAACTCATCACAATTCTTGTCAACGTAGCTAAATTATAAATGCACATTTTAAGTGAGATTTCTCCTGGGTTTCACTTCTGTCTTTTAGCAACATCATCATGTTGAGTCAGCAACAGTCCCCGTCAACATTTTCTTGACCCGGGGATAGGCCAAAGAATAATAATTTTCTTTCTCTTCCTAGCGCACACAACAAACGTGTGTGTGTGTGCTTTGCTTACAACGAAGAGGGTGACTTTTGGTTTTTTAACTGAATAATCCACGCGTGCACGGTGAATTTCGAGGAAATCCTTTTCTAATATTCTTGTGTTTGTGTTCATTTATTCCAAGTCTATGGTCATGGCCACATCATCATCATCATCATCATCATCAGTACTGTAATCACCACCACCAACAACAATAATAGCAACAGTAAAACCATCCTTCTCATCATCATTTTCATGACTTCATCATCATTCCACTCTTAAAATATCTTTTACCTTGCGCCCCTATATACATACTATATGTGCGTGTGGTGTGCTTTAATAGTAGCAGCATACACCGACAAACTTTCTTTGTGCGAATGGTTCTCCAGTTCAGTGATAAACACCCTTAGAAGCTCCAGACCACAGTACTTTTCTTGATATTACCTACACGAAATAACACAGGGAACATATACTACAGAGGAGTGTAGATTGCCTAGCATGATACGAGCTTGCGTTCCCTGAGGGTTGTCTTCATTATCAAAAGACGATTTCATGCCAAATGAATATTACTGTAAATGATCCCGTGCCTGTGTTGTCTTCGTTTTCTTCTTCCTCATCAACGTAACATCTACCTCTGTGTGTACGGACTACACCGACCACTATCTTCCCTCACCGTCAGCCACTACTGTGTGGGTTGAGATAGACAACAAAGCATTTTAACACACCAGACAAAACGCCATATTATGGCTTTTCTCTCTATTCCCTTAGCTTTTCCGTGTGTTCATTTTCTCCACATGTTTGTTCCACGATTCATTTGTTCCTTTTCACAATTATTATTTTCAAAGAAAAGACTCCGAATGTCTTCTCTGTTGTGAGTTTTGTCCTTCTCTTTTCTTCTTCTTCATCTCTCTCTCTCTCTCCCTCTCTCACGCTTTCTCCCTCTTCGCCTTCATTACGACCGCAATAGATAGCCATACTTTGTTTTTCTCATACACATTAAGCTACATGCATACACAAGTGAAGCGCGTATAGGATCCAGGACTCTACATTTTATGAGCCAGAGATAGCACAAAAAGATGAGGTGACACTGAATAAATATCACAATCAGACCGTCTACTACAGATGTAACTAAAAGAAAAAAGAGGACACCGTGAAAGTCTGAATGAGCATCAGTGAAATTTTGTTTGGACTCTGCGTTTCCTTTATTGCAACTAGAAACGGAAGAAAAGAAACAAAACGTAGACCACAAGCTTATACGAGGAGGCATGCATACCGACATTTTATAACAGAACAAACTGCCAGTAACATTAGTGCAGCAGACAGAGATATGGAAAATGGGCAATTTTAGTCGTCCTTCAATAACACAGCCAACTTTACAGTCACAACAGCCAATCATTTGAAAAGGCTTCCCCTCAAAACTTATCTCGTCTATTTCAAGAAGAATATTTTCTGGTATCTTCAACGATGCATATATGCTATATAGTCATCGTGGCATCGTTCATTCTACCATCAACTATACCGAATTTGCTTACGTATGCCTATGTACGACTGTATGGTAAGTGTTATAGGAGACTTTACGTTATTTAAACAACACAACAACAGGCTAGCAAGTGTACTGGCGTGAGTGCTACAGAAAATGACAAATATAACCATGCAGTAAAACAGAACACTAACACTTCTCCGCGTTTTCTCATACAATCCACAAAGGAACGGAAGCACAGTTGGTTTTCCACACTTCCCGTAGTTATTATGCATCACAGAAGCATAACGTCATCCCAAGCAGTCTCTTATTTTCCCTTCCTCCCATCCAGGATAGCAGCGGCAGCAACTCGGCAAAAGGGTTCATATATTTACTTCATGTAGCAATAATGCAATCTAGAGAACTATTTAACATGTATGCACTGCTCGGAGGCAGCGGTCTTTATTTAAAAAATAATAAAGTTTTGTTGCTGATGTTTTAAAAAGAAACCACATTGAAGTGGTGTGCAATTTGGAAAATGTGAAGTAGTCGTTTTTACAGACTTAAAAGAGTTTGACAATCATTTTGGGCAATTTTGAGAAAAGTTTCTCGTAAATTGCACAAGTTTAATCATTTGCACATTCCGTTTTAATACAACAATTTTGAGGAACATGTATAATATGCGCTTCTTTTGTTCCGTGCGTGACGCTGCAACTTGTACCAAGGTCGCATGATGATGAAGTTCTACGAGAAACTCTGCCCATACGCAACGTTCATCTTCATTTAAAAGAAAAGTGCACATAGACTATAATATGAAAACCTAATAACTTCTAGATGGCCTGTTATGACAATTGTAATACTTTCATAACAAGCTCGTTAGGGATGTTTTTCCCCGTTAGTGTGAGGAGGATGATGATCATTAAGAAAGTATATTAATAAGTCTCTGTTGTAAGTTCTTACCTTGCAGATTTAATGAGAGCAAAATGAGCATTCCCAACTGAGTCCAGATAGCACGTGACAATCCAGCTAAGAAACGCTGCTGCTCTCCTCCATGCCGGCATCCTTTTCCAGAGTCAGAAGTGTTGTTACTCCACTCGAGTCCTATCTTGCTTCTAGATGAGGGGCAGACTGATGACGAAGTGCTTTCGTGGTGATGATTATGGTAGGCGCGGTAGTGGTGGAGCAAATGATCTGAAGAGGCCACTGGAGTTGATGTCGCAACTGCGGTATCAATTTCCTCGGCGTTTTTGCCATTACAAGGAGAGTCAAATGGGCTGTTATGCAACGAAGAAGAAAAAGCTCGATCCGCCAACACTTGTCGTCTACAAATCTTTTTCGTCTGTTGCTGCTGTTGTTTCTGATTGAGTTGATTTTGGTGACATTCTCCAAAGTCATTACCACCATAATCATCCCGTCGTTGTCGGCTACATGACAAGCATCCAGCAACAGTGGGAGCGATGGTAGTAGGAACAGCGGTAATGTTGGCTGCATCCCGGTTCTGTAAGATATTACAACTTCCACCACAGCTACTGCCATTATTCCTTTCTCGTTTTTCCACTGATGGTAATTGATGATCGAGACCACTTATCTCGCTCCCCTGACTTCCGTCCTCTAAGGAGTTTTCTTCAAAGGAAGGGCTGATCATGGTATTATTGCTCGTATTCCTTTTACGCTTATAGGAGGAGAACAGAGAATTCTGGTGAGTGGCATCATCATCATCGTTAAAAGTGCTGCTATTACCGACATGACTTTTTCTGAAACTATTGCACGTCTCACGTCTTCTCTCCATTTTTCCCACGGTTCTCACAAGTTCAATATCAAAATCTTGCTGGCACATTTTTCTTCTTTTCCACACAGCAAGATCAGTCATTACCTCACTCACGAATACTTTTAAACAAACAATCTTTTACGTCTTGTTGCAACTCACTTCATTTACTTTGATAATTTGACTTGGACAATTGACAAGTGCACTCTTGTCCTTTTGTAGGTACGCCTACTTATTCCGCATTCAACGGCTATTGTTGCAATAAAAGGAGGTGTCTCACAGTTACGTTTCCAGTCGTCGCACAGTCCAGCCGCCCAGTTTGACACAGTTAGAAAGGGAAATTATCTAATAAACAAGTGTAAAACCCAGGGGGATAGTAGCAGCGTGTTGGTAGAAATGTGTTTGTTTCTCCGTAAAGTTGTTTTAATTGTTTGCCTCCATCTTCAAATACAAAGATTCAAAATAAGATAAGTACTTATAGAGTTGCACTCTACTTATTTCCTCAATGAACTCGTTCAAGAGTTTACTGAAGGAACTGAAGCACAATACAATTCACCCTATTATTATTTCACTACTTTATTTCTCTCCTCCATAAATTTTCTTTCGCACTGTATTTTTAAGACTACACGCAGTGCAAGTCCCATACACAAAAACTGTTTTGTGTACTTCTTGACTTATTCACTTTCTCCACTTGTTTTCTTCTCCGTCTTTTGTTCAACAAATGTATCTTTTGGAAAAATGCCTTGACTAGACAGTGCGTGCGTACGTTCGGCGACGAAAGGGATGCCTTTAAAAGGCGTAGAGTTCCAAGTGCTTTTCGCTTACAACTCGTCTGTGACCAATTTGTTGACATTAGCCATAACTCATGATCAACTTTGCTTTACGTCCTTATCTCACCATGCTTCTCTCTCTCTCTCCCTCTGGTTTTTTTATTTAGTGCAGTAGTAAGCCTCCAGTTAGCCGTCCAAAATTGGTAGTATCACAGAAGTGTTTTCCCGTTTCTTATTTTCTCTTTTCAAGCAGGATAAAGGGAACGTTAATGGAACTAGACAGTAGTGCTCAGCAGCCTGGCAAGTATGCACGTCTTCCTCTGAAGTATGTAATCTCCCATCTACTATCTTATGTTATATACGTGTAGTCACAGTCACAGTCCGCGTACAAGCTATATATCTCATCAGGCAACGATCTCTGTCTTTTTATCCGTGTAAGTTTTATTCAATTATTTGCTACACATATTTCGACATCGACACAAAAGAAGTCAGCCAAAGACACGATATTGCTTGGGAATAGTTTTACTTCACTCGCAACGATATACAGCTACTGATTTCCAACGAGAATGTCTGCTTTGCTAAGAGAAAGTGAAAGATAAACCCTGTAGGGCAGATATACATACATTAGAAGAAGGGAGGAGAAAGCGATGGAGATGAATAACATGAAAGCAACGAAAGAAAAAAGATTCGTTCGCTCTTTTTGTTTGCTTTTGCTTCAACACTTTCTATTTTTTTTAGACTAGTAGTACATAACAGGACACTCGTGCTTATTAAAGTACGCCTCTCTGACGCTCTATTTTCTCTCCAATGTGTGGTTTGGTGGTATGTCGATATAGCTTCTTCCACTTTACGCCCCACACCAAACGCTGGCGTAGAGGAGAGCAAGTATATAGGGAGACAATGCAATATTATGTAGTATTTATGTAGGTATATGTTTTCAGAGTGTGTGTTGGTGTTACTAAGAACTGATATCTTACTGAAAGGGATTTGCTCTTTGAATTCCTCTTTATCGTATCGTCAGTGACATTTATTGAGCTTATAGCAGGGCTTTAACTGGTGAGAAATCCACTTAACGCAACTATGTCATGAGATAGGTGTGTTCCAAGCTTCTGAATCTTTATGATTATTGTCTCCCAGTCCAATTCAAACAAACTTGCTGCACGCACAATGCAAATCGATAATGACTGCAATTTGGTCGTTAACTTCACCGCTGTCAATAATTCACAGGGAGCCGGGATGAGATTGGAGAGTCCAATGGTAGACCTGTATCCCAATAAGCGATTCAAGTTATAAAAAACGTATTGTTGTTTAAATCTACTTTTCTACATGACAATTGTCATTGAATGTGCATCTGCGTTCATGTATACATAACATGTAAATATTAATGTCGGAATTGACGGGATTCGGTGGGATCATACGACTTCATCACATCTGCAAAAAGAATCCCAGTTTAAAAGAGGTTGAAAAAGGTGTCATCTGCATAAAAGCTAAGGTTGGTAATAGTAAATAAACCGAACATCGAAACAAAAAATTTGTCTGCAATCTTTGGTGCCTTATTTGACGGGTTGCAGTTGCAGCAGTTCTGTCTGGTGGTAACCAGTCAATTCTTTCCTGCAGTCATTTACATAATACGTGTTCGTCCTTCTCCCTGTTGAAGTTTTTTTTTATACAGCGCGTAACACGTAAACAAGTCGGGGAAATACAGTGCGTCAGTGTTTGCAATGCGTTGCTATTGCCGGGATTGATTGTTATTTGTCGGGTGAGAGGAAGTTGTAACTAGCAAGTTTAGGTGTTTTGCCAATTCTTCTGCTATTAAATGGTTTTTATGTTTAACTAAACCATATATTTTTCGTAGATACTTGTATTCCGCCTCTCTAGAGTAATACTGCATATAATTACAACATTCAGCGTTCCGGTGCTCCTGGTTGGGGGTAATGTTGTGTGGACTAGTGAAAATAGCATCAACAGCGGCAATAGCTCAGCAGCAGTTCCCTGTAGAATTCTCAACGTACTTTTTTGTTCTTTCCTTCTTGACTGTAACAACAACAAACTTTTTCATTCTGGCCTAGCTTTATTGTTGTTGGCTGGCGAAGGAACACACACATGCACTGCCTCATCAACACAATGGTGCTACTAAAATTTATTCACTTTTTTCGCATGTAAAGGAAGTATAAGTAGCTTTTATGTGAATTTGAGCTCTACACAATAAACAGCCACGGCACGGCAAGGTAATCTTGTAGCACTTTCTGGTTATTCCGCAACTCACTTTATTATGAACTTTTATGCGACGTCTGTTTGTTTAAAGTGCAAGAGTTCTTACTAGTTGGAGCGCAATTTGTTATAGATCTGGGAATGAATAATAGAAAAAGTCAGAAAACGGATCTCATATTCCTTTTTTACCTCGCAAACGTACAACATCATAAACAAACCATTTATACACTATCTAGGAACACATGCAAGGTTTATAGGTTCAAGCTTCCTCAGTCCTCAGGACATTCTGCTATACATAAAATACGTACACAGTTTTTGCTAGGTTCTCTTTTTAGCGTCTTTGCATCGCGGGAACGTGCAAAGTACATCAAATTTTAAGGTAGGCAGGTATTTAACGCATTATGTACAGTAAAGCGATCTCATCGGGTGTTGCCTTTCGATTATGTTTTGTTGTATTCAGAGTGAAAGAAAGAAAATGTGCTGTTGTCGTCGACAAAGAAGGAATGCGTTATTTCTGCTTACTTTTGTAGCTAAAATTTCAATAAAGTTTGTTTTCCACCTCTTGTGGCATTATGGTTTCTTTGCATTGTTTCTAATGCTTGTTTAGAGAAATACTTCTCGAAAGTCAAAAATGCAGGATGAAACTAGAAAACTTCAATTGAAAAATTATACTGCTGTTTAAATGTTTACGTGTACAACTGAATGCATAAGTAATGATAATGATGGATTCTTACGCAAAATGGCAATTTGCAAATCTACTTCTGGCCGTTGTGGATAAGTTGACTAACCGTTTTTAAATCCTTCAATTAGTGGCAGGCAAGCCGGGGCCAATACTGCAAGATGCAAACAAATTTCGGAAACACTCACATTAAAGTTGTATAAAAAATTATCATGGCTTGATGGCTACCGTCAACGTTAATTTTATTGTCACATTTGCACGGTCTCATTTATTGAGTTGTTGCCACTGTTAAATTTTTAAGCCACTACTTCACAGAGTGCTTTTTTATTTTCAACATTTGCATACTGAAAAAGGGGGAGTCAACTTACTCCTTACCTCGAAGTAGAAGATTTGCAAGTTGTATTCTGACACACCACGTAATGTATGTAGCCAGTAAATTATTTAAACGGACATTTTTTCAAAGTTTGATAGTTTATTTCAGCTTACTATAAAATGAACAGTTGCAATGTCGTTGACATCATGAGATGTAAAAGTAACAGAATTGCAATCTTCTATCAAGTACATCTAGCGAAAAATAAATGAGTACGAATACTGCTGATTTCATATTACTGTGCCCATGCATGTATCGCATTTATCTAAAGAGAAACTTAAAGCGTACCACCACAGTGAGTATATATAAATACGCTAGCGTCATGCATTCAAATGTCAGGATTCACAATGCCTATTCCAACATTGCATCAGTAAAATAATCAACCTAAACATTTTGAGACAAATACATGTCTTTTCTTGTGATATGCCTTCATCAGTGTCTGAATGCATGCTACCGTGGAAAACCTTAAATAACAGACGAACTCAGGCTTTGCCCGCCTGCCTATTGGAGTCTTTCACAACTTGACTTCTGTTGTTGGTGTAGTATAACTTTGCAATGTAAAAAGTTCAAAACAAAGAAAACCTGCTGGATGACATTTAAGAGAACTATTATCACGGAATTATTGGTTTTAGCAACACTACAAATATTTACGCTGCATTATAGTGATTATATAAAGGTCTATTATTTATCCATTGTAATTATTTTATTTCCTTTGCAACTTTATCCAACATTTTCTAAATTGCATTGTAATAAGCAGAGCCGCCAAGAACTTGACGAATGATTCTTGTTGGTCAGGTAGGTTACATAACTTTCCACACCATAAGAAATACCTTTTATTTGTGTGGTGTTGTTGTTCAATGGACTAGCCCACTAGCCTTTTACTTTTATTACATTTACGTCACGATAATAATAAGAATAATAATAATAATAATATTGCAACCAGATTATTTTACCGGAAAACGGGGAAATGAAACTGCACAATAAATCATTTGCTTGCTAGTTTCTTTGTTCAATTTAAATATGAACACCTGCTTTTCCTTTTCGTCTAGCCAGTTTACTTTAGCCAATATATGTCTTTTGCAGTTTTCTCAACTGTTTCCTGGTATGTCATACATGCGTTCACGCTAACGTCCTTGGTCCTATTATATTGATTACAATCTACAAGAAAATATGGGAAATTGGGCAAGAAATCTAAGCTTTATTAAAGTAGTGGTACGTTTTGGACCGACTTGATGCTCATTCATTCATAATTCGTTCCCAGCTCCAAGGTGCCATTGCCGAAAATTATTAATACATTTCCATCCACGGAGAAAATAGTACATTGGGTGGATTCGGCCTGCGTATATTTATTCATTGCTTTTTTCAAAATATACCTGAACAGAAGAGCGTAAAAGTTACTCCAGTGGTACTCACAAAATAAGGCTATATAACGACTAGAAATCTTATCGCACGCAGCAGCTAAAGTATAGTTAAGTTTCAGAGAGAAAAATCCTGTGAGCCTTTTATACACCTACAGTCAGTAATTCTACTTAAGATCATCACCGTTACATTTACTGCTAGCGTCTACCATTCTCCAGTCACCATTTTCTATGCTGAGTCTGGAGATTGTATTGGACCAGTGAAGCTTAAGCAAAAGCTCGTATACCATACCACACACCAACCACTTCCTATATACAACGAGAACGAGACGCACTATATAATGCGACTTGGCCAAAACATGTACCATTTTTCAGGAGTTATGATGTCAGCGGATTGCTTTTAAAAACTTTATCTAACTTCTCTACACTTACTCTTGTACTTGGACCAAGCCAAGAGCGCTCTCTGTGTAAAGAAAAAAGGCAGTCAGCAAGTTATACGGCAATATCATCCTATATTGCAGGGTGCACTGGAATGGAATGTGTACATTTTCTTACCCCAACTTTTACGTGTTGTAGTTGGAAGCGTGCGAACAAAAGGAAAGTTACAGATTTTTGTGGATCTCTTTCCACTCTCTGTTGCCATTTTACTTACCTAGTTAAAATATCAAAAAATAAAATACTGCTACACCCTTGTAACTGCTGAACAATTACAGACTCTTCAGATTCCATAATATGATACACTACAGCAAGACAACCCATTCCACTCCTCTTTCTCCTCTTCTTCTTTTACACACTGCCGCCGCACAGTGTTGTGCTTTTTCATTCGTAATCTGTGTTGTTTAATATATTGCAGGAGAAGTAAATGTAGTAGAAGTGGCACTAAATAATAATCTCAAAGGAGCGAGAGAAAGAACGAATGTACTGTGAAAGTAAAACTTTTCCTTGTTTTAAACTCTATTTTCCGTCTTTTCTTGATCCTTTCAGCGCGATAAGCAAACAAAATAAAAGCTGTACCTAATATGTATTAGTTGGCCATTTTCTCACAACTTAAAATTATTATTGTTTTAAGCATGGACCCACCCATTTAATTAAAACGACGAAGAGGACGAGAAGCCAAAAAGGGAGATTCTCTGTTCCAAACAAGAAATGCAAATGTGTTTGGGAAATTTGTGTCTGGGTTTTAGTCGCAAAGTGCCACATATTCCAAAAATATGCATTGTATATGTAGGTAGGTACATAATATACAATGGGATATCAACATATCGCAAACGAGTTTGGCAAAAATGGCAATAACAATAAAAGCAACAAGAAGTGAGAACCATTTATAATCAGTTATTCCTACCCACTATTACTCAACCCCTTTAAATGTCTTATATAGCAGCACCCGCACGAAGCAAAATATGGTACAAGTTTCAAAGTTGACTCATTCAGTTGACACACTACAAAATCAACGTGTGTATTTTTGTACCCATGTGCAGGCGACCCAGTAGTTTTTAAATGATGTTGTAAATTGTCCAAAAAAGTTGAGAAAAAGTTGAAAGCATGTTACGAAAAAGTTGCAGAAAGCGCTTAATATATTAGTATAAAAAGTAATACTACACATTACAATAAAGAAGAATGGATAAGTGGAGAGGGATGGCATGACATTAGGCAAACTGAATAATAAAACTACAGCATCGAAAACAACAAATTTTCGTTTATAACGATCTTATAAAAGGGGGAAAGTACATTCATATGATTATAATATTAACGGTTACCCAACAAAGAACAACAACTGTTTCTACACTCATTCAAAATGACAAACACCAAAATAGTAAGAGAGAGAGGAGAGAGAGAAAGAAATGAGAATAGCACAGCAACGCATGCATAACACGTAGATAAAGTAAGCTCGAAGTCTAATATGACAAGAGCCTGGAAAACGTTGGAGGATAAAAGGTACACCGTATTTTCAATGGGGTAATAATAAGTTGTAAGGTATGCACTTGTGACCGTTGCTCCTTTAAAGAAACTAATAAATTTTGGACACCATCTGCAGAGGAAGTGAACTGTAATTGTATTACACTTTCTGTAACAAAGCAATGGGGTAGTAATAGCAATTGAAGGAACACAACAGCCGTCAGCCAGGGAAATATTACAACTTACGGCTATACATATATATACGCCAGAGTATATAATGAAAATTACTCTCTCCGATTACCATGCAGTCTATGTTACATGTTCTTCCAACTGCTGCTGCTGCTCCAACTCCAGCATAGCAGATCAGCTTGAGCTTCTTATAGACACGAGGACGTTGTAAGAAACATAGAACGTGCCGTACATTACAAAGAAAATGTTTTTATTTCTTGTTTTGGTATACTATAAATGGGAAGAAATTTTCTACAGGGAACAGCTAGAAGAATTACTTTCGTAATAATACCTAAAGCAACCTCTCATTGCCTCACACTTATAGTTCTTTACAACCATGATAAATTTTAATTTAAAAACCTTTTGCCATGTAATGAAATGTGAATTATTTAACTACCTATTCCTATTAATAAAAGGGATTATACTACAAGAAATACCAACTTGAGGTGATATGGTGGCAACCATTAAGATTACAGTAGTTTTGAATCATTCTTACTTGTTTTGAGTTCCCAAATCGTGCGCTGTACTTTTCACCATAAATCCTCAATTATTATAAATTAAGTCCAAAGTTTAGAAATTTCTTTGTTGAAAATCACTATAAACTTGATGTGCATAGTCTAACCAATGTGCCCCTTGCAGTAATGGTTGTGGAGCCGTTGGTCACAACAGGTAGTGGTTAAAATGGTCTTTTAAAATGACCAAAAACAAAAGAAAAGTCTTCAATCACGTGCAATAATAACCATGTTGTCGTGTAGAACGACTTTTGTGTTTTGACAAAGCAGGGCAAAATGACACACAAAACTTTCAATTCACTTGCACAAGTAGCTACCAAAAAGTACTTAATGGTGTAAGTAAATTCTTTTTAACAGATTAGCTTGTGGATAGAGAACACAAACAACAGCAATTACTGCAAGACACAAAACTGACAAAGTATTCACAAATGATTTCATAGAATAAACCAACTCGTGTGCTTTCATGAACAGTTCAACGGCTGACACAGAGACGCGTGCTGCTTCTCCACCGGATGCTCAATGAGGACTGTTAAGCTCATGAACTCGTCCCTAGACCAAAACCATGCAGCAGCGTATTGAGTCTCGCTGTTATGGGATAGGATGTGATATGGGGTGCTTAAAGGCTTACTTATGGGTTGCTTGCGAGATCATTGTTGATTATATAACAACATAGGGACGCATAACATTAATACTTGTACGCAATGCTGTCTGTTGAGGTGGTACATGACAAAATGTATCACTACTCACTACCATCACCCTTTCAGTACTAAAGAATACAACAGCGGCCGAGAACGGCAGAGGCTGTGGTCATTTAAAATATAAATTTTTGTAATAAACAAAAAAATCTAAACTCAAAACATTTGCAAAAATAAAATATTAATAATAATAATATGGACTCTATCTAATTCAAATGAACTTTAGAAATAAGCGTAATTTTTAATAGGGGATAAAGTACACAACTGTTTCATTTGAAGTAATAAAGGAATAAAATTGGGGTAACGTAAGACAGATTTGCGGTTTTCATTACTAGCAAATTCAATCAACAGCAGGACGGTGTTTAGGGTCATAGTTTAAATAATGGTTGCTAGAATTAGAATATTATTTATTTTGTATGAAAAATGTCGTCGCATACATCAACATTATTTCGTATAATGCTTTAATGTACTCCGTCTATTCAATTCGTCCATCATAAATTGGATTATAAACGTGAGATTGTTAAGTGAAAAATGTTGAAATTGATTGTGCAACTTGAACAATTGACCAAAACAATATTTCTTGCATGAATACCTACACTTACCATTTATATGGATTTCATTTATCCGGTCATGAGGATTATTCCAGAGCTGACAGCACCCTGCTTTAAAATTTCCATAAGTGTCTTCTGATTAAACCTTTATCCATTTTTATTTAAATTACCTTTAATCTGTGCATTATCATACGGAGTAGTTGCTTTCTATTAGCCACCATTATTGACCAGAATAAAAAGTTTAATTATTTATAGTTATGCTAGCGTAATAAAACAATGAAGCATCGTTACATACTACAATAAAACAATAATATATACAAATTTACCTCAATGTTCGTTAGCATTGTATTTGTAGTTGATCTGCATCATGAGATGCTTTTCAATTTTTAATTCATAGTACAAGCAAATTGATTTTCTGAAACCACCATGCCAGTGCTACTATTTCCTGTTGCACCAAAGACAGCGGTCAATTGTCAATTTCTATCTCTAATGAATTAATTCGAAGTTCTTACAACTTTCGCTTAGAGGCGCAACAAAATAGTTCAGGCATGTTCACTAAAACTAATACGATCATTTTATTGTAGCCAGCAGAATATTTCAAACCTTTAACCCCAACATAATTGCAAAATCGAAACCGATCATTGTGGCTAACTGCCATAAATTGTCATCACTGTATCGATCGTATTAATCATTAGGGTAACAGTATGATTCGATAGAATAGATTGATTGGCACATTGACGTTGTATAATGGTATTATCAATAAATCAATATGAAATAAATAAATGTAGAGAAAGGACTATGTTCATTGCTTTGTGCGTTTAACGAACGAACGTGTATGGCTTTTATTTTGTTGATAACGATATTATATGTACAATCTACTTCTTTTAGTGATAATTAGGTAGGACTGTTAATGGTATTTATGTCGTGACAATAAAATAGAATCATCATGACGTATAGCTAACTAAATAAATGTTATACACATATTTAATTCATCTTTAAATGGTTAAATATATTTAACGAAAACAAAAATTGCACACACACATACAAACTATTCTTATAGAAAATGTATGACATGTGAATATACCATATTCAAATGAAAAGATCTGTGATAGTAAATACTTTGGTAAGAAATACGGGCTTAATGACTAGATACGTGCAACTTTGTTTTGACGAATTTAGAATTTTCCTTTATATAACAGAAGCCGTCGTAAGTGTTGTTGCTACATTTATGGCATTTAGGGTGATTTAACCATGACTAAAGAAAATGCAATTGTGAGACATTCGAAATGTGTGCTTCTGTCTCCCAAAACGATTATCTAGGTTTCCATTTGTCACTTATTAGAAATAACTGGAATTCCTACTACAAGTTATGCTTAACCCAGTAACTATCATTAAGCCCTGGACAGACCGAGGTTGAAAATGACAGAAAAAATGCATTCATAATATATAAATAGTAAGTTCTAAAATTACCTGGTCATCATAACTGACCTACTTCTAGTGTTTTACAGCAAGTATTTTCTTATTATAGATTACATACAACTAAGATATCTGAGAATATTTAATATTGGGCAGGTATTTACTTTCTATCGACGATACTACAATGTACTATACAGAAACCAAACTTTTATCACCTACCACTTGTTTTTTAATTAAATATTTGAAGTATCATTTTACACAGTATATATCGATTACAACCTTAAATGCGACAACTATACAAATGAATATCGAATTTTCTACTTCCATAATGATAAATATTTCCACTATTTTGTACTCTTACTATATCCAATTTGTTTCCTTCCCTGCTTATAGCGAAAGATCAAATCCGCAGCTACAAACATTTTTACATCCATCCTCATCTCATTGACATGACACATACTACTTAATGAGATTTCAATTCGACCATTTTTATATAAAATCCTGACAACTGCCTTACACAAAAAATGTACCCTCTTTTCAATAAACTTAACTTCACAAACCAGCAATTAGTTTAGCAAAATAATCTTTTAACATTTTTAGACATTCATTGCTTTTTTATAACTTAACACTGTCAAAATAATCTAAAATAAATAAATCAATCAATCCATACATTAAAAGAACAATTTACCCGAGATCCGGTGAGATTAAACACGTTTTAGAAATTATTACAAGTTATAGCATAAATTATTACAATGAAAATGTTAATCTACCATGCTTATTCATTAATTGAAGCATGTTATATGACTATTATAAAGGAACAAGAATAGACAACACCGGGATAACGAAACAAAATTAAACAATTTGTATACATATAAGTAGGAATTACATGTACAAGCAATTAAACTTACAGTAATGGTTACGGTACAATAGTAAATGCTAATATTTCTCAAGACCATTTCTCAAAATGGTAATAACGTAGCCCTAGCTAGCTGTATATTCTCAATCTCAACGCTGGCTAGCTGGATATTGTTGGTGGGCTCGAAAAATTATATTATTTCCATTAGCAAAGATTCCCATTTTCTCTTTTCATCCTTTACAGTTGAAAGCTCTCACAGGTTTCTTAGTAGTAATGTCAGTCCTCCATTGAAAATTCCGAATCTTCAGATGTTGAAGAGTTTGGGCTATAAAATTTAATTGTTGGTTAATTTTGTGCTGACATAATTAAATCTAAATCAATTAAAAAATATTAAACATCTAAGGGAATTCTTGAGACCACCAATTTCATTATCAACTTCCTCCCAGAGCTTTTGCCTGTTAACAAGATAGGAAAATGTTAATAGTTGTAATCAGTCTGCGGAAAATGGTAAGATGAAATATTTAAATTATTAGACATACCTCACGTTCCTGTTGTACAAGTTGGACTGACCCAGTCGGGAGTCAATTTCCGCCCATACGTGCGCCAAGCTGGGGGATCTTGAAAATTCGTGGCTTTTTGCATCACTGAAGTCATAATCCGGGAAAAATGACAGGTTCAATGTGGTAATCAAGTTGAAAAGCATTTTCCTTGATATGACAAACATTTCAATGTTTTCAGAGGTAATAACCTCTTGATCTGACTCAGCAGATCGAGACAAAAAATTTGCCTCTAAAGGTGGACTCAAAGCTACAATGTCTGAGCCACCACCATCTTTAGCCATCTTCTTATACAAACCCTTTTGTTCGCTTCCAGCCACCTGAAATAATTTTCGAAAAACAGACAAACTATAATTATAATTATCGTTAATGTATAGTTGTTGTACACGAATAAATAGCAAACCCAAACTTAAATCAGTAAAAAAAATAAATATAGCAAAAACTGTGGTAGTATTTTTATTATGATTGCGCTGGGTATGTAGTTGATATTGTTGGTTTAAGAAATTCATTATTTCGTACAATTTACGTCGATTTAAATTTGTAGCAGCCAATTGAGCTAATGAGAATTTGTTTACAAAATATAAAAGTGTTCTATGGAATAGTCATGATTCAGGATAAGCGTTGCAATTTCATTAATAAAATTAAAATATTATTATTATTATGTCAAGGAAAAATGAGGTGAAGTATATACAATTCACTTCGAAAATGTTAAGTCTCTTAGGCTCTTCATTAGCATAACTAATCCTATTATTATCCGTGTGCTGTGTATGTGATTGCATGAACCAAAAGTTACATTGACCTCTTCTCTCACTTTATATACTGTGTGCTTAGCTTGTTAGTGAGCTGGGCGTAGCAAACATGCATGGCTAGCAGAACAGTGAACTTTGCCTGGATAAAAAATAATCAGAAGAATGAAATGGCAAGCTTTATGTATACGCAGTATGTCCGTCCGTGCACATTAAGCTTAGGTTGTTTACAATTTCCACCCACTATACTATCTAAATTGCAATTCACAATCCAGGAATTATCAATAATGACATTAACACATGCCACAACTATGTATCTAATAAAAAACCTATAGATGCATCCTGCAGATAAGACTTCAAGTTGTATGTTGTGCCTCTAGCAAAAAGTAGTGACAGTGTCACCAATGAATCAATGAAGGCGCAACAGAATCGGTAAGCAAACCTCTCTGTTTTCCCTGTCGCCTATAGAAGCATTTGTACCATCACCGTCACCGTAATGCAGAGAAACTGACATTGAGTTCCATTGCATGACAATTACAAGTTGACAATTTCTAAATTTTTTAGTTATCTTAGCTGGAATATATAGCTCATTTAAACAATTTTTACACCTACCCCCCTATCTGGCTTGTAATATTAAAGTAATAGGGAATGTGGTGCAAATTGCATATGCACCCGCCAAAGGGGGTTTGTACTTCGGGGTTTTGACAAAAAATAAGTTCTTCCAAAGATACCATAAATTCTGTGGAACTAACAGCATACATACCATAACATAAAAATCCTTAATCCTTGTACGGCAGTAAATTTGTGTTTATAGCACATGTGTAGGTCTTGGGATGAGAATTATTTTCATACGTAAAATCAAATAACGAAATTAAATTTATTAGTGAAAGTAAAGAGGCCATATACAATATAGATACAAATAGCTAGCGTTGTAGCGTTTGTTATGCAAGTAATCACAACCTTGTGGAAAAGCATACAACGGATTTTGGAGCAGTGACTGTTTGCAGATGTCAAAATCTATTTTTAGAGTGTACGAGGATAAATAATGCCACCACTACTACGACTACACGTAACCATACTAAGCTGTTAAAAGTTCATCAACTTCAGTATACAAGATGCAACGGCTTTGTAATAGCAAAATATTCAACTCAAAGTTAGTTTTGAATATTAGTAAGTTCAAGTTCCTTATTGAAACTTCGCAAGAAAGACTTGTTACTTGGCTGCATGCAGCATGGTTGCACTAACATTGATAAAACGTAAATAATAGGTTAAAGGTTAAAATCAGAAACCCTTATCGCAGTTGATTTGATAATTCATAGACAATAACTAAGTACATAGCTGTGAATATTGAACGAATACGGATACAATGCAGTAATAAACGAAAAACATCAGTAAATTCAAGCTCTTTCAATTAACATAGGAACAGTGTTTGAGTAAATTCATGTATGAAGAAAATTTGAAACTAAAATTCAGAAAATGTAAAAGATTTATTATAAACGTAGAAAATGTAGAGGTGCCGATGAGTGAAATGACAATGGCAACTTTGATCATATGGATGGCAGAGATCAAGAAAGCATGAACAAATTATTTTATTTTTATGCTTCCTGAACATTTGAATTTTTTTTTACAAGTGATATGGAATGGAATCAAAATGACAGGGCAATGACAAAATTTAAATATTGGATTTATTTTTTCTTTCCTACCTTAATTTCAATTATTTCTCGTACTGTGAGGCTCAAGTAAATCGAGGTATTTAACGTTAGCTACAATAACTTCGTAAGGGTTCCTTCGCAAATGATGTTTGCTTCCGTAAAAGA
>JAHZNE010004896.1:0-43824 GCA_027744055.1 Callyntrura sp. NNG-2020
GGATTAGAATGTTGTGAATCTACTGTGAAAGTTTTGTGGAGATCGGCCCAGCAGTTAAAAAGTAGATGATTAGACAGACACACCCACACACCCACACACATACTTACAGAATAAGGCATTTATGTATATAGGGATAACAAGCTTTACTGAAATCATAACTGCAATGAGCAAAATCTCTGGTGGTAGTGGTAGTAAGATGTATCAGCAAGTTTAGGAAAAGAGACAAAATAGATTAGACTAGTTAATACAACCACCATTACAATGGGTTATATTTTTTCCCTTTTAGAACCACACCATCATGAAATACAAGATTCTGTAATCGCTTCGATTATATCGCTCTTATAGTAGGTATTCATATTTTAACCGAGAATAACATTAATTATTAAAGATTAAGCGTATATATATATTGATATTTATTTATTGTAATAGCTTACGTATATACTTATGTGTAATTTTTATAAGTTACAAAATTGTTTGATTATTAGAGTAATCAATAAGCGGAACGATTAATTTTGTTTGGTCTGACAACTGGCGATGTAGTGTATAAGGAAAGGAGCATGCGTCATAAAAAGTTGTGATTTAACTAACATAAAAGTCCTAATCGTAAGTATATAATATATAAAAATAAGTAGGTTTATTTTTTACTAAACCATTTTATGCTGAGTATATATATATCTGAGGTAAACTAAATGGTACGTTAAGTGAGGTTAACCACTGCTGAGAAACTCAAGACAAATTATGGTTTCAATAAGTTTTAAATAAACATTAACCAAATTCTTATTTAATCTAGTCCGCTATAACACAGAAAAAAATGTTCGTTTTAAAAGTAAAAATAATTTTTAATAATGTAATAAGTTTTAATAAAATATTGAATGGTACTATATATAATTTAAACCAATTATGGTTTTTAACTTTTACGGTGCGTAAGTGACATCTATAATTAAACCAAAGCTGAAATGAGTCAAATTGAGTTGTCTCATATAGTAATACTTCCGGACAATCTTTGGACATAATATTGACCATTGCATTGAACGAAATTTCATAGGAAGGTATGTTGAATGAAAATGTTTTTCATTGTGAACTTTCGTTTACACATAAAAAGCTTTTCAGATTAATAGAACTCAGCAGGCCGAGCTAAGATTTCGATTTTGAAAGTAAAAATGCGTATTGCATAACATCACTGAAACTCAATTGTCAATTATCAATTGAAATAAAAACGTCACTGAAACTCAATTGTCAATTATCAATTGAAATAAAAACGAACAGTGCAATTCAATTGAAATTTTCAATTCAATTATAATCGATCACCTGGATTTATTTGTTAAATGTTATTTCAATTGAGTTTTTTCCTCAATTACCAAAGCCTGTGCATAACCAAGAAGCCTTGAATCGAGAATAAATCGATTCTGATCCTAGGGAAAAATCTCCTTGCGTTCTTTACTGACCTACATGACTTTATCAGTTTACCATTGCCATAAAAATGAAATTAATAATCAGCACAGGGTTAAAGGTGATCGATTGAGAATTACTAGGTAAGATGCGATAATGTGAATTTGATCAGATTTTTCATAATGATAAAATATTAATGATGATATGATAACAAGTTTGTGTCAAGGGATCCATACACAAATTACTTACGATTTGCATTATCCTTAAAACTAGTTAAACCATACCTACTCAGTTTCCCCTATACCAATGTCACTGTAATTCGTAAACTTTGCATAATAAAGTGGGCTGTATGGATTAGTTTATATAATTCTTCATCTAAATTCTGGCTAATCAAAAGCCTTCGCCGAATTGATATTTATTTATAAGATAATACACTCAATCCGGCATTTACTCATATCACACATACTAGTTGTAGACACCATTAAGTCTACATATTTAATTGGGCTATTGACCTTCCATGGCGTTTATACGTGAACGTAGGTATATAATAGAACTTTTAATGTATACATGCTGACCGTTTAAAATATATAACACAAAACACACCTTTGCATTGAACTTCAATTTATACGACACGTCCCAAATTATGCAGTCTGTTATATGTAGACTTCTATATAGTTTATTCACTTGTTGGGGAACTTGGGTGTGAAGTGCAAACTAATTCCTAATTGCACCCTTGTTTATAAAAATTGGCATTAGTTTTAGTTTTTAAAGCGGAAAGATATGAGTGCATGGTGGCAAGTACTCGCTGATGATGAATTATATTTTCCTATGATCGTTTCCCGCTGACGTTGACGCTGCACCGTCGTTGAGTATCTATGCAAAGCATTTGCCAGAATAATTTATTTAGTTTAACAGTTAAGCTATCAATAGCAAAATCAGCATTTTAAATTCGCATCACATTTCGGATATATCGTAGTGTAGTTTTTCGCCTCTTGTTATTTCGATTGATTACTCGAGCAAAACTGCATTGAATGTTGCTTTTGTTCTGGCAGTCGTCCATATAAATAACAGACTATATAGTCAAATTAATTGGTGGCGTACTTGCATTTTTATATTGACTGCTGTGGCTAGTGTGCGTGTTCATAGTACCGAGTACGGAGTACGTACATACCATTATGAATCTCATGTATATACACATATTTACAAATAAAAACTAGGATAATTTCTTAAAACTGATATGGTCTACCATTTTATGATCTGCTTTAAGTATTTAAGTACTATAGTACTAACATCGTTTGAATCTAAAATGTTTTTTTCAGAACAGTACCAAGCATAAGAGGTCGTCGTCGTCAGCTTGCGGCGGCGCCGACGTTGATAGGCGCAGCTACTTTTTGTTCAATACGTATTAATACGTGTGAAATGGTAATCATTAATTTCAATTTTCATTTGTCATAGTATAAACTTCGTAATTTTACAAGGTCGTGTCAGAGGATAAATGGATATTGTTCAGGTCATAAGAGAATAAAAATGACAAGCAGGACGTTCACATATACAAGCCTAACTACTTCTGTAATAGTGAACTTCAGCACAGGCTTAGGCACAGTACAGACACAGGCAAATACTTCTTTGCACATGACGCAAATACTTAAGGATTCGGATGGCACTTCGTAAACTTAAGGCCAGGTCCATCTTACCAAAATGGTTTCAAAATTGTCACTCCGTCCGTCCCGAGCTGGAAGTGTCAATTTTACCAAAAAATGGAAAATCTAACATCAAAGTGGTGTCATTTATCGTTGAACACAAAATTATCTTGCCTTGTCTGTGCTTTGCTACAAGCTTTACTCCACCAGTTGAACTTAATTTTCTTTTCTTTTAATGTTGCCACTTAACCACTTGTGGGTACGCAACAAAGCCGCATAGAATAGACTTGTAAAATCCCCTTCAATGTCAGTTATCATCAGGAACAAGCTACGAGCTATTCCATTCCTTGCCTACAACATATCATTACCGGTTAAAAAACAAAACACTTTTGAGTTTCAGTTATTTTGAATCAAGTCAACAGTCCTATTATCCTTTGCCAATCCGAGCGAAATGTGCTTAATTGAAGGACAAATGTTTTTGCTAACTGTTATATTGCGCATTATTATTACTGCCGAGAAGCTTCCTAGATTGCTCAAGTCACCCCATGGCCCAATGCTTGCGAGATACAGAGATGGAAAAGATATCATAGTGTAAGTAATTTGACTTTCGACGCTTTCGTACTTATTCGGATGACTTGCAATCGGTATTATTGCATATGCAGCTCCGCAAAAGACACAGACATACTGTCACCGTTTTCCTAAGCCTTACTTACACAACAACACCTTAGATTTCTCCGACAACCTGATCTAGCAATGAAGTTGGAGTTCGAGCTCGATATTGATCTAGCCAGACCAAATCCTTGTATTGCAGGCA
The DNA here is from genome assembly GCA_027744055.1 of Callyntrura sp. NNG-2020. Taxonomy (NCBI): domain Eukaryota; kingdom Metazoa; phylum Arthropoda; class Collembola; order Entomobryomorpha; family Paronellidae; genus Callyntrura; species Callyntrura sp. NNG-2020. Next base: position 3,844 of record JAHZNE010004896.1, read on the forward strand.
CTGTCAATTTGGATTTCCCTATACTGTCAGTGTATTTTCTGTGGTTTTGTGTCCACTCTACGTTATACACCTTAAACACTGACCTGGCGATAACGTGAACTCGAGTGTCAAATTGAACAGTAATATAATTCAATTTTATGTCATGTAAAATGCTTCTAGTAATTTGGAATTTGAATGTCTACAAAACAAATGGCCTGAAGGGTATTGGCTTGGCATCTATTTAGTGCGTCACACACTAGTAATATTTGGTGAAACTAGCAACGTCAGTCCACAAAATTCTTGGAAACATCAAGCGACAGCGATTGTGTTAGTTTGTAAACAGGCTTTTGTAAAAATATTAGGCTTTCTTTGAAATTTGGTTTTTAGGTATCCTAAACCGGGGAACGGGTGATGACGTAGAAAGTGCGGTTGACATCGAATAATCGAGGTGATTATTTTGTGATGTTCATTTAAGTAACTTATTGTTAGACACCAACAAACAGAAGCATACAAATGTAAAGACATACCACCTACCCCCTTCATTTTTAATTTCCATGTTACAGACCATTTTAAATTGTTCTCCATAATGAATTCAGTTCATATGTATATGCCACTAACACCATATTCCAGACCCATTGTACTTGCTAGTTTTATTGGCACGTCCACTTGCTACTCGCTTTAATCTGCATGTGGTGTGATGGTGTGACTATGCTTAGCAGCTTGCTTGTTGTTATAAAAGAGCTTCATTTGCTGACTTCCAATAATGTTACATTGACTTTTACAAAAAAAACTTCATATCGTTACTGGTCGTACATCTACGTTCATATTACATCATATGATGCGAGATTATTCACGACAAACTGGTGAACTGACTATAGTCAATCTCTCTAGCTTTAGCTAAGCTGATGTGTTGAATAAGAGTGAGATTATGTAACATGCATGGCACTGGGCATGGATATTTTTATGAGCACTCACAATTCTGTTTGCCAGTGTCAACAAATGACTACTCATTGACAACACAAAATCAGAATGTACGTTTGGCTTTCAACAAGATAAGTGCACTATGTTGTTGGACAGCGCAAATCAGATAATTAAAGTACTTAATTGCTAAAATTGGCGTGAGCGAACATTTTCATAAATTGATTACAATACTAGGCACGAGGTTATTTAATGACAAATAAAAGAGTTCAAGACCGCTTCTCGTGTGAATTAATTGGTGTGTGAGCTCCGCTGTAACAGCAACAGCTTACACGCGACTTGTACTGCTGATTTTTCTTTGACGAGTATTGGATCTTTGAATTCTGAAATGAGTACTTCAAAAGAGAGTAAAACTGCTGCTTCTACTCTACAACCAGGGCAAAGGATCAAGCCTAACGTGTCCCTTGAACAGGCAAGGCAACTGGTTGTGGAGCATTATGGACTGCACGTGGAGTCCATTAAAGAGCTTAACAGTTATGATGATAACAATTTTTGTGTTAAGGTACTTATTTAAATATATCTATTACGGACTTTTCTATTCCGTTGCAATTTAAAAAAGAGCTTTAACCAAAAATGCACTGGTCTTTTAGGGGACTACGAGAGATGGAAAGGAAGGAAGGTTTATATTTAAGGTATTAAATTCGATGGACTCAAAAAAGCCGGGTCACATAGAGGCAGAGCACGTAGCTATGAGGCTGCTGGCTGCCAATGGGATCTACTGCTCTACTCCATTGGATAATGTGAAGGGCGAGACTTATGCACAAGTACCCATCAAAAACAGTGCTTCCGGCGACGGCAATGGTATTTAACAGCACTATTTGGACTCTTGCACACAACTTTGTAACACTACCTTGGCTCCTTTAAAATGTTAAACTCTTATACATCATGATTTAACATAGCAGACGGCGCTCCAGCGGAGAATGTTCATATAATCCGACTTTTGACCTTTGTTGAAGGCAGCATAATGTATGATGTTACGCCAACTCCAAAATTACTTCAGAAGGCTGGAAAGTATATTGCTCAGATAGAGAGCATTTTGAAGGTACTACAAATAATTTCTGTGATAACAACGAGCCTCCTAATTTAAGCATTAAAAACAAAAGGGCTGACTTTCCAGAGCGTGTCATCCCCGGCGTTAGATAATCATAGCTCTGTATGGATGCTTGGTCATGTTTTGGAATTGAAGAAATTTTTGTACGTGATTGAAAATAACACGAAACATTTTACTTTAGTTTCTGAAATTTTGACTGCGTATCACAATCAAGTATTGCCTGTGTATCCACACTTGGAAAAAGGTAAATGCAGTACATATAACAATCATGATTGTTATAAGCACATCTTTTTCATCCGATGAATTTCAAATTATTAGGTACCATTCACGGCGACTTCAATGAGCAAAACATAATTGTAATGCCGTCATCATCAGATGAGGGAGAATATGATGTTCATGGGATCATTGACTTTGGAGACTTACAAGTTGGGCCTTATGTTTATGAGCTAGCTATCACGGTGTGCTACATGATGCTCGAATGTGTTAAGGAATCTAGTAATATTGATCCATTCGTTGGTGCCCAAAACGTTGTAAAGGGATACTCTTCTGTACGAAAGCTTAGTGATGATGAGATTAAAATTCTGCGGGTAAGTTAACGTCAATACAAATGAATCGCAAGAATCATTCAATTATACGGTGTATAATTGTTTCCAAATGTTTTAGATTATGGTTGCATGTCGTTTATGCCAAAGCCTGGTATTGGGTGCATACACTTACTCACTGGACCCTGGGAATGAATACCTTCTCACAACAGCCAAAACTGGCTGGGGGCTCCTGGAAAAGGTGTGGAGAGGAAAGACGGACGATGAAGTTATAACTTGTTGGAGAGAGGCAATGTTGTAATGTAAAATGTAAATAGAAACATCAAATGTAAAACGAAATGTCGTGTCGTTATTAATTTGACATGAATTACTTTGCTACTTTTTACTTCCAGTACAAGTTTCCAATTTCTTGACAAAATGTACCAATGTTATAGTACAATACATAATAAAATGTGTGAAACCAAATGAATGAAATAATATGTTGGTTAATTGATATCAATATGCAAATTAAATAAATGAGAATAACGTATAATATCAAATTATGTAACATCTTTCAATTTTTATAATGACTTTATTCATGTAAAACATCGCATTCTGAAGGTACTTTTTCGAATGCTTTATTAACAGTACCATCTAATTCATTGCATGCTTTATTCATATAATCAAGATCTTGGCAATTATCTTGCTTCTTGTAATTTCTACTGAGACCGGCAAAGAACAACATGTTTAGGAACATGAGTCCAGAAAAAAGAAAGAATTCATATTCCTGGAAACACAATGAACAAGCGGTACATTTGTTAAATCAGTTAAATCCAAGTTAAATCACCAAAATTATTTCAATATTGGACGCAAATACGTACCTGCTCGTTAAAAAATTTAAACTTGGCTATGAGGACAACAATTAGATTCCCAAAGGCTCTTGTGAGGAGCCATATTGACTGCATCAGAGATTTCATGCTTCTAGGTGCCTATTAAAACATATTTTACAATTTTACAAAATTATTCCTGTGGTTGGTGGCAGTGACAGGTTTAAATGTTAAAACTTACCTCAGAATATGAAAATTCCATTCCACTGATTTGAAACATTATTTCGGCTACCACAATCAAAAAAAATTGTGGAAGCTGCCACAATATGTGAAGAGTTGGTGAATTCTCAGAACTCCCCTGTCACAAAAACGATCCAAATGTAATTTTAGGTTTGTTTTCAAATTATCACACTCCGGAATCATTTCGCCATGTTTGTAGCATATACTTACTTTTAAGTATATTTCTAAAATTCCAGTCATTATAAATGCGACTGCTGCTGCAATGCCACCCCAAAATATTCTGGATAGCTGACTAGTCATGAGATTGCATTTCTTCAACAGAGGATATATACACTTTTCAAACACTGGTATAAAAATTAATAATAGGATGCGATGTGCTATCTGTAAAAAAAGAACCGAAGTTACCAACTATTGAATTAGGTGTTACAAATGATAGAATATAAAATATCCAAATTGAGTTGCCATTTTATAATTACCTGGAACTGATCCGGTTCAAAAGTAAACCCAAACATCTTTCGATCCATGCGGCTTGCTTGAAATGTCCAACGAGAAGACTGAATAAAGGAATTGAAAAATGATTCTTCAATCAATTCCTTTGCATCATTCCTCATCATCATCATCATCATCAACAAGATTCCTCCACAAAACTACACTAACAATGACTCGACGAAAAAGTGAAACAGAATTAGTGCAGTGCAATTACTGTTTACCTGTTGATCATACAGGGCCCAAAAACAACACAGCGGCATGTACAAAGGCAACAGTCTAAGTACAACTTCTATGTCCTCAACAAGTTCTCTTCCATGTTGGTCCACTGAGGCATCCAGCCAATGTCCGTTTGTTTTAGTGTTACTGAACACTTCACCGTTTTCAAGAGAAGATGAATCACCGTGGGTTTGCTTACACCTATGACTAGAAATAGCTGTCTGTTTAGAAGTAAAATTAGGTAACAGATTAGCTAACAATCAAAATGAAAATTATAAATAAAACTTTACAAGGGAAGGTATAGGGTTCTTACACAAATACATTTAATAACGCGCACAATTATATTCCCCTGTTGCTCTTTGAAATAATAGAGAGTTCGTCCTGCCACTATGAACACTAAACAAAGACAATTATATTGTAAATGAGAATTGAAATATTACCGAGTTTGGAACTGTGTTGGTTGTCAGTGCGAGTGCGACATATCTGTCTGATTCGCGTCATACCAAGTGATAAAATTAAAAAGGCCAGTGCCACAAAAAACGATAACGAAAAGCACGTCGTCTCCCCAAAGCAGTGAATTCTAGATCTCAACATTGGAGCAATGAATGTAGCACTTAAATTAGCAGCAGCTATTATCCAGTTGAAAATAGCGAAAAAGGCCAACTGTTGTACAGCTTGCATTGGTAGTTTGAATTGATCTCCTCCAAATGTTGATATGCATGGTTTTACGCCGCCAACTCCTAAAGCAATTAAAACCAGTCCTGCTACAGCAAACGCTCTGTAAAAAGGGTGAACATTTCAACAATAAGAAAGCTGAAAATAAACTTTTCTATTTAAAACTTATAAACTTAAAAATAAAGTCTTTTTTAAATAAATGTATTTTATAATGATGCTGTTGATTTACACTGTAGGTAGATCTAACGTTGGAATAGCAGAGAGCGCTAGAACTAGATTTCCTACGATGTACACCATCGTAAAGCTTATAATTGTTCTGCAAAATACAAGGAAAACAGTACAATATTTACTTATGTTTAACAATGGGCCAGCGTGCTTCAAAATTAACCGCTTTCTTCATACCTGTAATTCCCAATGAAGCAGTCAGCTATGGTGGCTCCAAGTAAAGGAGTAAAATAGCAAAACATAAAAAATAAATGAAATATAACAGTAGCAGTATCTTCATCGTATCCGATTCCGTTTTTCAGAAAAATTGGAAGTGTAGCTGGGAATAAAACATACAATGAAAAATGTATATTTAAATGGTTAAAAATATTGTGTTGAAATTATGTAACTTTATAAAAATTCTACCTACTTTTTATTCCATAAAATGAAAAACGCTCAAAATACTCGTTGATCAAAATGAGATAAATCGATTTTGGATAAGGTAAACTCATATTTATAAAACATCAGTTTTACTCCACATCGAATATTAATGTTAAAGCTCTTATTTATTTCATTTCTACTGTTCAAGTGAATGAGAACAAACTCGCTTTCTTTTATTTATTGATATTGAATGCACATCGAAAATCATACGAAACAGCAAAACTGCGTGAAACCTGACACAAAATCCGTAGTCCTCTAAACACAAGATGTAAAATAAGTGCTTCATTTCCTGTTAATATCTTCTATACGTCATCTATTTTGTAGATGTTGCAGGTAATGAGACTCTTACGCGTGAGCGTGATAGCAGTCTCTATGAATTACTTCTTCTTCTGCATCATGTTTCTGTGAAAATAGGAACAATTGCTGATGCTTTCGAAAACTGATTATAATTTAATGCTACATATATTGCAGGATAATGCCTAGTATCAATATTTTATAAATTAAATGTTGAATGAATAGTACTAGCGTACATCAAACATACCTAGTATAGGTACACAATATAACCGTTAAAACAATGACAGAACGAAAATATTACTTTTTCATTATCAATTATTAAAACATTTAGCAAATACAACATTTAAACATAATATACATCGAATTTTGCAAGATCAATTCTCGTTACACTCGAGTTTTTCTTAGTAGTAACAGTAGTTTACAATGACTCTGTTATAAGATACGAATATGAATAAAATAATTCAACATCAGTTTATATCAATTTACTGGTGCATTAGGATTATACTATACCGCTGCACTGTTACAAAGTCAAGTTACAAGGTAAGTTCTGCGTTGTAGCTCAATGTTGCCTACCTGGAACATCGCAATTTGCAAACGATTAGCGCCTGTCTACCACACACAATTGACAGACGCTTACGAAAATCATAAAAAAATACAATGCCAACAAACGCTACATCGGATTCCATTTCATGTCATGTTTGTACAACTAAAGCATGTGCGGTTTCTTGTTAGATGCTGATTGTGCGATATGACGTCATTTAATCTTGAGGTATATTTACAATAATACTAAGCATATGTATATACATATGGTGATATGTTGTGATTACATAAAACAACATGCAATTATTGTAGAGAATCACACACTAAACACTTTTGCTATCACACAAATGTCCTGTGTTGTGTCGTTTGTTAGTGTTTTGCACCATTTAATCTGACATATCAAAGAGGTAACAATGTAACAGTTGTACAATGACGCTTATGCATATGCTGTATTGGATTTAATCGGGATTCCGAGTAGGCTTTTGGTTTCCACCCCAATCGTGAGCTTTAGGTATTTTACTGGGAACGGAAGCCGGTTGTGCCAAGTTGAGTTTCCGACATAAGGTCAATTGTTGTCAGCACAGAGATTTGTTAAACTCTTGGAATGGAGGAGTACCTCCGTACAGGCTCACTAATTATATAGTTTCATCGATTTCCTCACCCACACACCACACAGCTAAATCATTGTTTCATATTTCATAGAGACGCAGCTCGGCAAAGGGCCATCCAACTACCAACCGTAGAATTTCGTAGGCAAATAGGGAATCAATAGCCTTTTTGGCTCTATTGCTCTGTACAGGAAATCGTATCAAAATTCCTGATTTTCAAAATGTTAGAGCAGGCGAACATATTACGACAACGGACAACGCCTAATAGACGGATTGATTTGATATCTTACCTAAAATATTGTATTCATTTTATTTATTCCACTGACACTATTTCAATATTAACCCACGTACGGGGATGAGAGCCAAAGTGCCAACATTATATATTGTAATATATTATTAATTTATGAGAATATTTAGCACAATCCCATGCAGTTCCAAAACATCATGCACATAAACGTAAAAGTACTTTGTTTATTTGAGCAAGACAAACGTTAAATTTAATTTGATCTGGCGACACCCTGTTTTTTGTCATGTAAAATTACATAGTAGGGCAACGGTACGTAACAAGTTTAGCATCACTGCGAGAAGTGTTAACCAACAATGTTCATATCATCGTTATCATCTTTTACTTGGACTATGATGGTCGCCATCTGAATCAGAGCCGGAATATGGTCCAATATAAATATTATTATACTTATTTGGAAGAGACCCTATCGATGGAATGACTTTGGTCTGCAGTGGTAGGGGTTGTATTGGTTTAGCGGGTTGCAGAGCAACTTTTGGAATTGGTAGAAGCGGAGACGTTTTAATTGGTACTGTGTTATAAGTGGGTTTTACAGTAGCATTTGCCTTATGTAGCGTTATTTTTCCTGTCCTTGTCTCCCCTCTTGGTTCCTTTTTATTCCATTTTGATGTTCCCGCTTTAATTTTTTCTCCATTTACTGGAATTTCAACTACTTGACTTTGAATGGATATTTTCGATAATAAAAATGGTGACGGCGGTGCCTGTATTGTCGTTAATGGAGGTGTTGGTTTTTTCATAATAACCGGAGTTCCTAAAATTGTAGCTGAAAAACGACCCACTTGGAGTTTATCTGTGGAATTAATTCGTTTATTGACACTTCCATTGTTGATTCGTTGCAAATTCAAAAACATGCTTTTCATCGAATGTCCAGTTGGTTTCGAAGAAGCTAAAGATTCCTGTTTTCCTCTTTGGTGAGCTGGCATTACTCCATACAATGCCGTCTGACTTAGTCCGTCAACCGTCCGGTCTTTAAAATTATTTGGGTTATTTGCCAATCCTAACGTCTTTCTATAATTGAATCTTGGTGCAATTGTTAACGGCAATTGATCTGTCGTGTTTTTTACCGTCTCAGTAGCAGGATAGTTAGTTACAAGTTTTGATCTGTTGTCCGAGGTTGGCATCTGTCTCTTTTCTGGAAATGCTGGCATGGGCCTAATGTGATTATTTTTCGCACGGTGGGACAGCTTTTCGGCATCGCTGACCAAACGCCGAAGTTTATTGTCCTTTTCTGTATCCTCTGTGGCATCCTGATTCAATATTGCTTGTTGAGGACCTACTTTGTTCCACTTCGTGTTCACCTTCGGTTGTACATTAAAATATGGATCCTTGAAGTCTTTTATTTTACCTGGAGAGGTGGACGCACCAAGTGCTTTTTCTGTTCGCTTTTTGCTTTTTTTCGGCCCTTTTCGTAAGGCCGACTCTGAAACGTGAGGTGTTTCCGGTGGTTCAAAACTAGTCTACAGAAGAAAAAAATTTGCAGTGTGCTACACCCAACTTAATCAAGTCGTCCGTTATTTGCTTTTTACGTAATATCAACCCTACCATATCGAAACTTTCAAACATTTTTTTCCGTTCATCCGCTAAAGTAGTCTGTTTCACACCTTGTTTTCGCCAGGGTATCACAGGTTTACCCTGGGCCTGTTGATTTAGAGATGCTATGTCCGTCTCATCCCTCGGTACAAAATTTTCAGACAATAACCTTTGTGGCATGGACTTAACTACTGACAGGCTAGCTTTAAGGGTTCCATGTGGCTCAAGCAGTTGTTCAATTTCATTTATGACCCCGCTTTTCGTCATTGTAGCGTCATTTAATCTGTTCCAACCATCATAGACAGAACCTGATGGAATCGCCACTTTAGACTTTTGGTCATTTCTGGTCTTGCTTCTCTTTTGAAGCTGCAACTCGCGAGCTATAAATCCATCGGGGTCTATGTCTGTGTGAATGATGGAATGTGAGACTATGATGGAAGCAGCGTAACTCCAAAGTTTTTAAACATATAATAAGGTCAGTTTTAAATTACGCTACCTGATAAAGATGATCTGTGTAATAAATTCATCGGGGAAAATGCTCCGTCATCGTCGCCATATGATATACGATTTATGTACGCAACCGCGTTTCTCCTTCCCATTCGTGGCATGTTTGCCAAAGGATATTCCGTATTTTGTTCTGGGTAGGCCATGTTATCCACCTATTTCCTGTATTGACGGAGTTTCACAGAATGAGCTGGGATCGATATGGTAGCCCCGAATTTAGCTATATGATGGAACATCCAAAAATACAGAATGGGCCTAATCGCATTGTCGAATTACTTCATGCTATGGGGTGCTTTACAAGAATTTTGTCAGTGCAGATAGGCACTTTATGAATGTGGATTTGAATTACAAATGAAACATGTTTTGCTTTTTTTTAAACTCCCCTACTCCCCATAAGTAAAGGCTACAAAAGGTTATCGGATAAAAAATACAATTCTATTTATTATTATTTACTCTATGGGATAACCTTTGTGACCATTGCTGTTGAATTAGAGTAGTTTCCATGCTGTTGAAGCTGATGGGGCATAGGAAATTGAAGTACGATTTCCACAGAAGATTTTAATATGCACTTATGTATATTCATATTACTCCGCTCGCGCTCGGTCCAGCCTCTGTTTTAGTTGTGCAGTCCAAATATATTATTACCGGGATAAAATACCAATGCGATTTGTTTTAATTTGGATGTTGCCGCATACTTTTAACATAAAATTGCACTGGTCAATTTTACTCTATAAATAAATGCATGCTCAATTAAGATGCAGACCGAATTTCATGTGCATTAGGACATCATCACTTTCGGATCAGTTTGAGCAACATGACAATGTTACATGAAAACTATAATTATACATATTGTAGTTTCCTCCTAATTTTATACCTATGCGTGTAGGTATTAGATGGACTATTAAGATCTTTTCATTTTTTCAAAACACCTCAAAAGCAATATACAGAAATGAGCTAACAAATTATATTCACGAAGTCCAGTTGATTAAATTCTCCACTCCAGGAATAATTAATAACTGAAAAATAAAAATCTAAACGTGTGGACATTATTCTTATGTGCAGAACTTGCACATGACTCGTCTGTTGCCCACTACCTTGTCCACAGCCCTACCATAATTATGACGTGAAAGTATTTTTTATGATTACTTCGTACACCAACTAGGTATCTAGATCTAAATGTATAGGTGAGCATCTTTTTGATAACTAGTTTTTTTTGTAATTTTTTCCTACTTGTTGTTGGGTCCCATTACAGTTCTTGAACGTTGTAACATGCACCTGTAAGGGCAGAGATCAAACTCGTGCGAGAGTGCCGAATGTGGTAAGTATTGAATATCCATTGCCATTTGCCGTAGCCGAACTGAAACTGTACAAAATCAAACATAGACAATAGAGAACACCTATATATTAAATGGAACGTGTGTGTGTGTGTGTTTGTGTGTGTATAAAAACATAAATGACTGACTGGTTTCTTCTCCAAAATTAACATACCGCCCGACAATCATGCTCATGTACGTAACACATAAAAATTTACCTTGATTTTCTAGAAAAAATATTTACTCGTTGGGTATACCTGGCATTTAACAAGGAGAAGAAGCAAAAGCCCAACTTTCAATGTTATTTCAAGATATTCACAAAAAACAACAAAACAGTTCATTAGATAATCAATACGAATACGTCTTTTACTCACACTAGCCACACAAAAGATCAATTCTAAAATAAGATAACACAGGATGACCGTCATCGTCCAGTCTACTGCGAAAATGTATCAACAACACCAAGTGTAAACTTTTTGTACACACACATCAGACATGAAATAAACTATACAGCAAACTCGACACCTTCCTTGTCTCGAAATACTGGTTTTTGACCATCTAATAACTAGACGTAGATTTTCATCACAACATGATCTTGTACATTCCGATAAATCAATCCTTTGAATTATACGAAAGATTTATACGATTCGTCTTTCTAACAAGAAGATGATAACGTTTTTATTGCACAGCATTTAGTCGAAAAATTTTAAACTGGGAACTCATTGTCAAAGACTGAGTTTCACTCACAATGACATTGTTTCGATAATATATTATTCCTAAAATCACAAATACTAGTGGAAGGGAGTAACACGTTTAGATAATATCAAAAATACCCTGAAACATTTTATATCATTATCCAAATTCACCATTGCCTCAGAAGTGCGATGAGGGCTCCTTTCTTTCCCAAATGGGGCATACTAGACCTAGTTATAATAACTCTTTTGTCATGCAGTAGTAAGTTAACGAAAATAATATCTGTCGCTTTTTATTAAAACGTCCTTGAGCGAGAGTGTGAAGTGAATGCTTTGTATTTTGGAACAGCTATTGGAATCCATGGTCAGGGAGGCTGTTTGCACAATCAATTTCGATGTTCTAATGGGTACTGTATAGCCACTGAAGCTCTGTGTAACGGTTAGTGTTTCATTAATCGCCTTTACTGCTTCCTTAATGCGTAATGAAGTTGACAGAACCTGGTCATTAAATCGATATAATTGTACTTTATTCACACTTCTCAGGTAGAAGCGACTGTCCGGGAGGGGAAGGTAAAACAAGTCTAAAATATAGTTGGTGTTTTGCATACGCTTTTTTGTTTAACATTTTGTGACACATTTATTGTATGATTATTTGAAACTAGATGAAAGAGGTGGAGGAAGTTTCAGTTGTAGATCCGTGGTTTTATCCAGAGATACTTGCGAGTAAGCGAATTTTTAACTTGCTAAAAATTTATACACAGTCGATTAAAGGCATTAAGATAATTTTAAGCACCATCTTCTAACTATAGCCCAGCTACACAGTTTAAATGTCGATTCGGTAATTGCGTACCTAGAAGCTATTTATGCAACGGCCAAGTGGATTGTTGGGGTAATAATGCAAAAATATCTTTTAATCCTCGAGTTAGTACATAAATATATGAAGACAAATAAAGGTTGATTTTGTTATAATGTAGGGGGAGGAGATGAATCATCGGATCTCTGTCAAGGGTATATTTATTTATCATTTAATCAGTGAAAAAATATGCTTTACTGTGTCTGATGAGCCTTTCAATTTCATTAAGATGATAATAATATTTGAAAATATTTCAGAAAGTCACAAATTAGTTCTTCCCCACCTCTACAACAGCAGCAACAACCACAACAGTCACATAGACAGACGACGTCAAGTCCCGAGGTGGAGCGACCTTTTGTACCGCAAACTACCACGCGGCGTCCATTGCCCAAGCCTGTCGATGGAGCATGTCCGCCAATTCAAGATGACCCATCAACGGGGATCAAGGTGGTATGTGAAACAAGCAGATACTATCCAGTGGACTGTGCCGAGGCTCCACCTGGCTCCTCTGCAATTTATTCGTATGTTGCTTTAAAATAAACGGTTGTTTAATAGAAAATGTTTGCTTATTATATTAAAGTTTATTTTTGAATATATGAAGGTGTGCAAAATATTTCCTGCCGACCTCTTCATTGGTGCAAGAAGCTACAAGACGATGTGAAAACGGGCGGTGGAGTCAGCTAAATGGCTTGTTTTCTTGTGTAGCTGATTGTGGAAACTCTGCCAATGAACTGGGCGCATTTATTGTGGGTGGATCGACAGCAAAAGTTGGAAAGGTATAACAATAATTAAATTCAAATGAATTGGCGGCTAAACGTTGAACATACAGTATTAATTACTACATATTTAATACCTAGTAATTATTTACTATTTCGTGTATTTTACAAGTGGCCCTGGATGGTTGCAATTTATGAAAAAAACGCTAGAAATAATAAAATGGAGTTTATTTGTGGTGCGTCACTTATCTCCGCGAGAGCAGTTGTAACTGGTATGTAACGCGTTCTAGTATTGTAATAATAGAATTACAATTCCGTACATCTCTTATCTATAATTTCGTCAATTCGTCATTGTCAGCTGCTCATTGCGTTGTAAGAAGGGATTCCGGACAGAAAAAGGCATTTTCAAGCTTGAAATTAGTAATGGGCAAATATCATCGCGGCTTTGATCGAAAGTCTACAGGGGAGCAAGAAAGAAATGTGGCGGACGTCTATGTCCCCAAAGAGTACAATCGCATCACTCTGGATAATGATATTGCAATAATAAAGCTTGCCCAGGTTTGCTAAATGAACGTTCCAATTACAGTTACGTTACATTGGTTAGAGCTGGTCATCTTAAACATTTTTTTAATTATTAGGCAGTCCAAATTACAGAAACCGTTAGACCAGTATGTTTACCACAAATTAGAGATTATACAGAAGCGGATCAACTAGGAACGGTTAGTTACAAAACACGCGTAAACCTAAATCAGGGATGTGGGTATGTACTATTTGCGTACTTGAGTTTTTATACATTTTTAGTTAGTTGGATGGGGCCGAGGCGATGGAAAAGCTTTTCACGAACAGCTACAACAGGCACAATTGCCCGTGATTCTAAGTCAAAAGTGCATTGACTCACATCCACAATTTGCGCATTTGGTTCATCAAGGTATAATATTTCAACATGACTATCATGACTCATGCCGTTGTGGTTTCCTTGTGTCTGAGCTGAATTTTTATAAATGTATTTAAATGCAGGAACATTTTGTGCCGGCTATAGAAATGGAACATCTGCATGTGATGGGGATAGTGTATGTCTTCTATCACAGTGTTTAGATAATAAAGAGCACTACAATAATGCATATTTATTATCTATAGACTGTGACTTTCTATCGTTTTATAATTTTATTTTTTGAACTTTTGAATATCAAACACCAGATAAACGCTTTCTAAATTTTAGGGAGGCCCCCTTGTTTTCCGGGACAGATTCAGCCCCAGTAAATTTGTTATACATGGAGTAGTTAGTGCTGGAATCGCTGCATCCGACGGACGGTCTGGATGTAATCCGAATTATTACACGGTGTTTACTGACATTGGTTTTCATACAATTCGCAGATGGATTGGTAACACGATTGATGAAAAGTTTAGATCTACATAAAACTCATACAAGGACCGTATGTATAACAAGTTTCTACTTTTTTTTTTACATATTTTGTCGTGTATCGTTATGTATTAAGGACAACGTAACGTACATACTATGGTATGAACGATTCGGTACGATGAAACTCGTTTTTATTATGTACCTAAAAATAAATAAAAAATTCTTTGTACTGAAACGCCTGAAGGGGTTTATAATTATAATATACATACAACACTCAATTTTTAAATTAAAGAGGAATGCAACCAAGTTGGTTGAACCAACGCGTTTAAAAATAAAATAATCGATGGCAATGGTGTATAAAATTTTAAACTTGTAGGGACGAAGAGATTTTCTCTAGCTCGGTTATTCTTGTTGTCACGCTCTTGAGAAATGTTTCATTCCACAAGATGGTTATTGTTTCATACTGAAGTTTTGGTAAATCTCCTAAACAATGTGACAATAATAACATTATTGTGTTGTCCTATTATTAGTATTAGCAAAAACAAAGATATTTAAAAATAAATGGACCTTCTTCGCTGCAGATGGTAGAAATGGCATGTTTGAGTTGTATTCCCCCATGTTTAAAACGCTCAATGATTCTGAAATTTTTAGGAGAAAATTTTTGCATTATTGAAAGAAAAATGTTTCGATTGAAAGTGTTTCAGTTCTAATTAACAACGATCCGGCGTGAACCTTGGCAAAGACTCAGTGAAATGGTTCATGATAACAGAATGCCAGTTCTTGGGGGGATTTCGTAATAATGCTACGGTGTAATCCAAAACTGCCAGAGTTATAAACTTGTACAATTCCTCAGGACCTTCGGCTTTGACTCCAACCGTTGTAATTTTATTTTTTTCATGAATGAGTTCCAGCGGTAATCCAAGGAAATCTATGAGCAACGTTATCTTTTTGTATGAGTCATCATGAGAATATATTGAGCGATAATCAAATACATGTCGTATTAAATACCTTTCACCTCCAGGAGTAGATTCATAATATACGAAAATGAAAAACTTTCCTCGTCTATTCTAGTTTCTGTAGGAAGGAACATTGCTCCAGATTTGCACAAATGACCGGGAATCAAGGTGACTCCCATTGATCGAAAATTAATGTGAGGTTCGGATTTAGGAAAGTTTTCCATTATAAAAATATCAAAGATAAATATAAAGTCTTCAAATATGGACTCATTAGGACCCATTACAATGGCAGAAAATATGTCCTAGAATTCATTCCATTAAAAACGTATATTTGAAATACATTTATTGTGTAGTTTCTAATAAAGTTGATATAGCAGAATTTTCATAAGTAATTGCATTTTTATCATACCCCTCGTTCTTGGTAACATTCTACCCACAATCCACTCGGAACACTCTTTTCCATTTCTGCAACTTCTCGTTCCATTGCTTGATGAAAACTAGTTTCATGTGTAGGAAAAATCAATTCTTCGTGCACGAATATATTGTCAGGCGGAACTTTGTTAATACACTCAAACTTCTTTTTTGGAGATAGTGTACTGGGATTTAAAGACAAAATCCATGCGTCAGTAATTTCTTCGGTATTTTCTTCTCCAGTACACACAGGGGTCACTTGAGTGATGCCCGATGGAGGTAACAAATGTTCATACCTAAACCATTGATTCATATTATTTTTCATTATTTTCCCACTCACAATTAACTTGGAATTCGATTCAAGCAACAATGCAAGCGTATTCATTGTTTTTGTGTACCAGTGTGTCCAGCGATTGTCATTGGGACACAGCAAAATGTCACATTTGTAATGAACAATTTCGTGTGGCCAAAACTGTTCTTCAACATCGTCGGTCAGTTTCACACGTGTCTAATATCAACACAAGAAAGAAGTGAATAGAAAAAATAGAAGTATTCGTATTGCGCTATCGTAATCATTAACGTGATCAGCAAAGAGTTTTATTTTTTCGAGCTACCTTGAATGTTTTTGGACAAACTCCTAGGACTACCCCAAGCTTTTGGTTTTGCCCACAACTAACAAGGGGACATTGGTTAACTTTTAAAATAAATTCATATTTTGTCATTTCTTCAACGTTGCATAAAGATACTGAGGACGCGGTAACATTTAGATTTTCTTCCAATTGAGTTTGTGTGATCCATTGGACAGTTGCATAATTATCATCGTCAAAGCTGGAAATCACGCCATATTTACTTTCGTCTTCAATATCCATACGATCTCTGACTACGGAACCCAGTTGAAATCTCATCGTGTCTGACCATACGCTTCCGATATGTATGGGAAGTACATCTCCCGAATTATGTGTACTTATATCACCACTCTGGGGAGACATGAGAAACCCATTATCCACAAGCTGACATCGGTACACATATATGACGTGCGTTAGCTATAAATATATGGAACTACTGTAAAACTTACACTCCAGACAACATCGACAACTGATCGTGTATACATTATCTCCAACGTTATGTACTTATTGCTGAAAATGTCTGACTGAGAATCCACACTGTCATCATAGTATTCCCAACGATCCCAATCCATTATTTTACACCACTTTTGGGCCCACCGATCGTTTGACACAGGAAACTTGTCATCTGGGCATTCATAGTTCCAGAGACTTTTGGAATACATTTGAGAATGAACGTCTCCAGAAAGATAATGCACATGAGAGAGTTCTTCGTACGGAATTATCTCTTCCGGTGCGTTTGGTAGCTCATATCGATTTGGTGCAACATTGGGAGTGAATGCTTTTCCAATCCAATAAACAATTAACTGATCAATCTGTAGAATAAGTTAATTTCACTTTAATGGACCTACCAAATATTTGGCTTACAGATATGAACATTTTCGAAGGGCGTGGGCTTAAAAATGCAAACAAAGCAAGGAACGTCACCTCGAGGTCAAGAATTGTTGCGGTCGTGTTGTAGTATTTTAAGAAATTAACAAGCCAGTTACTGCCGCCATTCTCGCCGCCCACAAAGTCAACCGCTCGAAGAATCTTGAATCCCAGGTTAATATCATCCCCAATATTAAAGCGCTGCGACAAATGCCCTACAATTTGCATATACATTTTGTTGTTTAAATATATTTTTGTGCTTCTTACATAAAGTATTTTTTCAGTATAAATGCAAAGTTAAAGTTTAAGGCATGAACCGTCAACAACGATGGAGAAGACTGATGATTCTTCGGTCTTAGATTGCAGATGCAATCTCGTACGATAGCCGGAAGTAATTCCAAGCCAGCCTCGGAACAAAATCTTATTGTCTTTATACCCAGAACCGTGCTGAAATACGGTTTCAGAGTATTAATTATGTATGCATAGAAAAAGACATTTAAGATATACATTAATACATTTTTGTAAAACAGAAATTTCACGATTAACTTTAACACTACAATTCATATATAAAAACGTACAGACTCTCGTCGTAGTGCATTCGTATCAATGTCTTCAAATATCAACTCTTGAAATTTAGTGCTCGTTGTAACCGCCGTTGCAAGGTACCGCTTTCCAAGAACAGTTCCTTGCATCTCTGGACGTTCTGCGAGACGAACTTTTGAACCAGGAGATATGCATTGTCTATCGAGCACAAATACCTGCTTGAGCAATAGAAATAATCAAAGTCGTTTAGTCACATTTATCAGGTTTTACATCTTAAGATTGAAAATACTGATGCACTTTGGATTTCTGACCACTATACATCAATAGTGTATTTCCCCTTCAAAGTGCTCTTTTCATTTTTGATGTTATAAAATTACTACTTCTTACCCTATCTCCGTACGCAATCTCAGTGGAATTTTGTCGCAATTTTTCAATGTTCCCATTTTCCCACCGAATTTGCAATGACAATTTTGACTCGCACCAGTCCTTTGTGATGATCACATTACCTGTGACAAACTTGTAGGTTTTCCTTAACCAGTTACCAACAAAGAAAGAGCCCCAGTTTCCGCCGTTTGTACAACTGAGTGAGAAGACCTTATCCCCCTTTAAAAGACATTGTACCGAAACAGAATTTTGCTGCGGGAAGCATTCCTCCGTGATAATAGCACTGTGAGAAGATGGATTGTTGTTGGCAGAGATATTAGCATATGAAGTTGAACCTATCAGTTTTTCGCAATCTATCTCTTTCAAACTTTCCTTTTTCTGGCTATGCTCCATCGTCAAACAACGCACTTCGGTTTTCTTACTTTATTTTAACGCTACCAAGAACAATATTGTTTCAACAGAAAATAAATTAGCCTTATTTCTTTCTTACGTGGAATCTACATTGAATACTTTGCATACAAAAGCTACTAAAGCTGACATTTTTGACGATCTTGTAAAGTTCCCAGACGAGAAGGCCATAAATACGCCACGAAAAACATTGATAGATTCTTTGAGTATTTTTATTTATCTAAGGATAGATTTGTTTTAAAAAGCGGTTGCTCATAGCTCCTATCACCAACGACCTTTCAGAACTGGGGTCTCCCCTGTCTAACACATCAACATCAAATATCCTTGCAGCAAATTCGAAAAAAGAGCTGCCGGTTGTCACATCCCCTACCATACGCTCGTGCTGTAGGCTGCAACACTCCTTTTCCCCCCGCTCCTCTCCTTTCACCTCTATTTAAATGCAAGCCTTACTAAAGCGAACTGATAAATAACGTAGAACAACAACTCGGGGTAAAAATTAAACTAGATGCATTAGGTTAGCATACATACAGAAAGCTCAACGGCTACATAAAATAAATGTAGCGCAATGAGGATCATTAGTTAAAAACCATTTGAAAAAATCATTAATTTTGCTTTTGTAATGAAATTTACAATGTGAGGTGTAAATGCATTGTTTTAATTGTCTTTAAGACATATAAATGGGTCATTCCCATTTTTATACAACATAGCAATGATTTGGCAATGAGATATAATTAATGAGCATTTCGAAATATCGGGCCATACGTTACGTATTCTCGAAATGTCATTCTTTGTAATTTCCTTCTGATAAAAGTAAGCATATATTATACTGTTTATATTCATAAGCTGTTCTTTATATTTTGCCGATAAATAGACAGACCATGACTTAAAAATATACCGTAATATGTTTTCTTTATTCGTTCTTCTTGTATTTGTAGGGCTTTCATGTAAGTTAATGGAACATCATACATAGTTGAAGAATTTTAAGTGTTTTACAGCTAGGTATATTTTACAAGAATTTCAGGAAGGTTATTCTAATTTCTCATGTTAATCTTTAATACAAATCATTGCAAGGTGTCTTCGGAACTCCGAATCCCCTTGTTTCCTCCAGTGGAATAATTCAGAACCTCCCAAATGACGAAGCAGGACAAGTTGAGATGAATGGGGGAGCAACCAACAACAAAGACAGCACAGGTGCTCGCAAATTTGACTCAGGACTAGGACTATATGTCGCTGCTTCCCCGGTTGGACTGGATAATGCAAAAAAATTGGAACAGAGCGAACCACTTTCATGGGGAACCGGGACCAATTCTGGAGCAGCTTCTTTCGATTTAGATGAGAATCCGTTATTTTGGGGCCCAACGCGTTCTGCTCCAAAATCAAATAATGTCAAGGGAAAAACTAATTCAGACAGAAGGAAAGACAAACAGAATACGGATGGCAGTTCTTCAGCAGATAATGTAATTTACACCAAAGAAAAAAAGACAGTGCTTCGCCCGTACGCAAGAGATGCCAGCTCCGACGTGACAATTCCAACTGTAATCATTACCCCTCCCACGTCAACTCTCTCTTCGCTTGTTAAATCGGAAGTTGTGGCCATTCCTCAACAAACTCAAGGGGAGTCTATTATTATTAATCAGAGAATTCGTGATAGCGATACTATATCCACATCCGCCATTGAAGGGGGCGAATTTCTCGCCAATAATAGCAATCAAATAGTAGTGAATTCGCCCAAATTTGTTTTACTCAATGAAAACAATCAGTTTAACAGCGACATTTTCGACGATTCGGAAACTTTAGCAAGGGTATCACGGACAAGCAGTAATGACAATACAACAAAAGTGGAAAACAAAACAACAGAGAACGCAGGCTCTAAAACAAGCAAAGTAGAAGAAGATACTGAGGATAGTGATACAAAGACGAAGTCTGATGTAGGACCACCATGGGAAAATGATGAAATTGTAGGAAAACTTATTGAGGATCCATTGGTGGAACCTACTGAAGTCAGGTACGTTCGGTAGCTAAATTGGAGTTTGGTTGATGTAACGCATCTGTCCATTTATCTGATACAATTAGGTGTGTGTTTTATTTTTCAGTTTCAAAATTGCGACCAAGCTCTGTCAGAAATTGGCTGGACAAAGTGCTTTGAAAAGCAATGATCCAAAACGATATTACCTATGGGCACCTATAAACCAGTATCTTCCCCTTTTGCGAAAGTCGTTTCCAATCCGGTCTCCCCTCTTTGCCCCAGAATGCCTGAAATGGGTTTTACGACAGTGCCGTAAGATACCGTAGCTATCCAACCCAACATTTCCGTCTTCTAATTCCTATGTTTGCATTAGCTAATTAGCTTTATTTATAGGTGGGACAATTAGACTCCCCATGTTAAAACCCTGCACTTATTGGTCACCAATGCCAATACGACGACCCGAATGTGGTTTCAACCCCACCCTGCAGTCCAAAATGGTAAATTATCGAATTCCAGAATATGTTCCAGGCAATTGTCCATGTGTATGGCCTTGCGTTTCGCGGTTTGACCCCATTCAAAGATGTCGTGTAGCCCTCAAGGAAACGGAACTTCAAATGGATTCAATTCACTCAGACGGAGAACCATATTCGGAGAAAGAGATTTTAATTCAGGAAAGTTTAGCACTGCAACTGTGCAGAGGAATGAAATTGGCAATGACAGTTGATACTACAATTAATATTGGGTGGATTCCCATAAGAGCTGATGTTTCATTCACCTCTATAATTAATGACAATGTTGCGAAACCCGTTGAAACGCCCAGTTCTCTGAGAAGAAAACGAGAACAAGGAACCGCAAAAGTTAAACGTGAAAAAATTTTCGTAAAACCTGGCAGCAATTCTACCGTATCCTCAGAGGAAGACGAAGGGGGCAAAGGTAACGTTAAAAGTGATCGTTTCACATTGATGGGAACATATAACTTGGACAGACAAGTTTCTCAAAATGCCAACGGTACAGCAAACATGACCACGATAAAGAAATGCCGTGTATGGAAGTATAAAGCATGTCCTTCAGATAAAACTAGTCAAGAGAATCAGATAAACAAAAGAAGAAGACGAAACGTACCCATACACATGTCCAGCTTTGCGCTGGAACTAGCCTCACATGCTGGTATAAATACTTTATTTGAGAACAACCAACGAATCGTGAGACAAGCAGAGTTAGAGGTGGATGAGGATGACCCTGTTTTTAATAGAGCATTGGGTATTTTAAAGCTAATACATTTTGTAAATTAGATTTATAACTTTTTAAAACGATGTGAGTCAGGTGTGTCGTACATGATGTTATTTTCTAGAATGCGGTGAATGGGTTCGGACAGAATCGTATCATTGCATAGCGGAAGAACATATTCAAGTTTTGGCAACCAACGCTCCAGGATCTTCTTCATCAGAGGAAGAGGATGACAAAGATGAAGGGGATCAAATGAAAACGGCTAAGAAAACTATTATGAAGAACTTGTGCCCAGGATCCACTGGAAAATTTCCCTGTTTCCTTCGAAAGAAACGTGCTGCAGAAGAAGCGATTTCCCAAATAGCTTCGGTGGAACCAGCCACTGACACAGCAGGTTTAGAAGAGGGTGGTTCTTTGCAAAAATTGCCGAAAAAACGTGACACAGCTAAGAACGACGTGGATCAGGAAGGAGAGGTTCTATCCTCTTCATCGTCAATTTATCTCATAAACAAGATACAGTATCGTCCAGACCCAGGTTGCTTGTGTGACTGGCCTTGTCTTCCATTCTTTGATCGAGTAAATCAGTGTTACAATTCGAAGGGAAATGTAGTCTTGGATAATTTTGGTCGTCCCAAAGTAACTGCGAGAAGTTTTCGGAAATCGCAACGAGATCCAGTCGTTTGTATTAATTTTGTGGAGTCGGATGAAATATATTGCAAGGTAAAAGAGTAAACACGATGGGTTTGACATACATGTTTAATCGTTTAAAGACAATTAGTATAAAATTTTAAAACGTTTGAGCCCATTAGTATAAATAAATATTTTTGTAGTCAGTCTTTATCCCAATATTTTACGTACTTCGCCATTTATTCATTGTTGTACTAAATTATTTTATTTTTGTCCATGCCATTTCTAAAATTGGTTCAAACCAAAAAAATATGTGGTTTGGTTATTTACACAAATCGCTGAAGGCTGAAACTAAATCAGTGCATTATCGATTTGATGAGCGCTAAAAAATATACAGGGATAATTTTCAGTAGTGATTAACACTATGATGAGCGGGTCTGTAAAACAATAGGAATGTTCCTTTTGTTTCAGTACGAAAATGATGATTTTAGTGTGTGTACGTTAAATGGCACCTGCGTCTGCGTATTAATTTTCAATTATTATGGCTCTATCCTCTAATGTATTCCATTTAACTCAATCATTGTCTGCTCGCAAAGGAATGAAAAAGGTGTATATTGCTAGCGAATGGAACCAAACAACCGACTTAGGGCTTGCCACTTCAGTACCCTATACCAGAAAACCTCGTTGGTAAATGCCTGGGATAATGATAATTAATTTTTGCCCAACATTCTTTCGAATGAGTAGGCACGTCCTACTCATAAAAGGCTATAAACCAATAGACCTAACAGCAATTCCGCTTCAAAATGAGCAGGATTAGTTGAGGCACATTTGATGAACCAGAAAACTGGAGAAACTTTGCACTGACAAAATATTTTTAGTCATTTATGACGTGTCTACAGAACAATTCAAATACGTGCTGGGCTTTTCAAAACCAATAAAATTATATGCACATGGGCAATAACTGCATACAACTGAATTAGCAACCTACAACTCAAAGGTAGATGAACAATGGTCAATGGCACATGCATTGGCAGAAACCAGTTATAGAATGCCTCGGTATTTTAAACAATGTATTTTGGTGCAACAGTCTGAGTGATGGTGGATGGTATTAACAAAAAAATCTCATAAACCAAATAATCCATAAACTGAATGTCCTGAACTATCTCAAAGCAAGATAAAAATTCATAAAATACCGAAAGGTGAATACCCAAAATGCTATTCAGCTTGCTTGCTTGTTTCATATCCATTATGTTGCATCCCTAATTTGGGTGCGTGTGTACATCTTTGTTAGAAGATAAGACGATTAGACATGGAATATATAATAAGTATATCATTTTATGTAAGAAATGAGCATGCAGTTACCACTCGACACACGAGTCCGTGGTTGCAGACAGCTTTTGTTTAAAAGTTTGAAATGAGCCTTAAATCGACCGAACTCAATCAATGCATAGTGACTCAAGACTCAATGCCGAGAAGATGCAATGATAATGATCAAAATCAATGTTAAATGAAAAAAATACAAGCGGGCGCACTTCTAAATTTTCAGTGGATTTTCATGAAACTATTAATATCACTAATGTAAATGCAACATGCCTATTTTGACTTTGGTTTATGGTTTCAAGAAAAAAATAAAAATGGCAGCATTCACATTATCATCTCACAATTTGCACCGGTATTATGTACAAAAAAATAGTACAACCAGTGTACTATAAAACACAGCTCTTTCTTTTTGCCTAGCCAAATGTTAACGCACGTCAGACAACTAGAAATGGCTCGACCGACAGTAGATGTACCGACACTATATGATACCGAATGTAAAATTTGTATTAAAAAGGTTCAGTTCATCCCATTTCCTGGATTTATCTTCATGTTATATCTCTGTACTTACTTATTTTACGTTGCACCTTTACCAGATCAGATTTTAACAGATTCGTTGTAAACAGGGCTTTCAAGCATTCAGGCCTTCTTGTCGAGAAAACCGCTAAGATGCAAGTTGATACCACAGATTTTTTACAATTGCTCCACTCTAAACCTTCGTAGAAGTTACCATGCTCAGAGCTCCTATCAACAAACTATGAATAACTTGTCATGTAACGAAGATTTGCGGTCCAAAAATCAATTATAACACGAACCGCTCAAACTCATCATAAACCCTGTTCTCGTTGCTCACTAAATACTTATATTAAAAATTTAGTTTTACGTCTATATATCAAAATTATTTTCTCCTTTTGAATATTTAACACATACATGCATATACTAAATTTATCTGCTGCCATGTCGTGGCACAATTGCTAAATGTAGAGAACGTTGTTTAAATTGTTATCATCATAAACATTACCATAAATTTAGGTGAATACGTTGCAAACTTTGCTCAATAAACTTTCAACAAGCCAAGCCAAGTTGGTCTGGTCGTGGTCACCCTATTATTCTAATACGTTTTGTTATTAAGGAAATATTCAATTTTATAGTGATAACGACCTTCACATATCATCTTACAGTGAAAAGTTACAAAGGAGTGCGGGCATTTACGTTTCTTGAGATATATATGTTATATGTGCAGTCAGAAAATCGTCTTTGTGTACTGTTGACCCTAGAAGTTGATTCATTGTACACAGCATGCAGAGACCGACCCGGCTGCGACTATTGTATTGGAGTTTCTTAAGATATTGTCAGTGTGGGGATAATTTCCGTTTTAATCTGCCTCTACTGGTTTACATATTTGCATATTTGTATATCATATTGGACACGACGCAGCGACAGTTAAAAAGATAGGGGAACGGTAGAAAAGTAACGTGGAGATGTAACGATATATGTGCCTCGAACCTCTGTGTATGTTTACCTGATTGTGAGTTTGTGAGTACTTTATCCAGCCAACAGCAAAGAAAAAATTGAAAAAAGAAGAATTGCAACGAAGTACTATACTAGTTAATTCAACTTTGTCTTTCTATACAAAACGTTGTTATTGTCGCTGATTTGAGTTTTATTCCTCCTAATGAATAATATTTTTATTATACTGGATAATTATCCGTAGTAAATACGACTAGAATTTTCAATTTTTGAAAATTCTACAAGAGTAAAAGATAATGTATTTAATAAGTAATTATATTTTGCTGTAATCTGTACAAGATTGCATGCTCCTATATATTTTTAGTTAGGCCAATACAAACAATTGTATATTATTTGTAATAAAACGAAAAGGTTTCATAAGAAATGTGTAGTTGGGCATTTTTTTTAGAATTCCAAGCTTTTAGATAAATTCTTTTAAAGTGTGGGAATCTTACGCACTTTTAGTTTTTTAGCAAGTGCAACTTTTATTGTACACAAGCTAATTAGGCTAATAACTTTATTTTTAAACATATTTTATACTTAAAAGGTTCTGTCCTTTTTAATTTAAAATAATAAAAATATGGAAGATGAAGTGCATTCTTCCATGAAATCGGCTATTTCGTCGAGTCAGCATGCCAATGCTGCTCCAAACAGTTATAAACTGGAAACCAAGAATTGCGCTTATGCAGAAAGTGGACAACTTAGTCCTCTGTCTGAAAAAACAGAAAGAGATGTTCGGGTATCTTTTAAAAAAAGGACGAGCCAATCATCTTCCGTAGGAAACAAAAAACCGTTATTGGAAAAGCAGAAAAACTATTCGGGAACGAAACGTATTAAGTGTGTCCTCATTGGAGATTCCAAAACTGGAAAAACAGCACTAATCCGGTGCTTCTTACAACATGGACATAGTATCATCAAGTACGTACCAACAACCCAGGATGATCACGTGTACACTAGTCACGTCGGGGGTAATGCGACATCAACATCAAAAGGAAGCAAAGAGGGTGTAGCTGGTAATCGGAAAGATATGGGAAGTGAAATATCTTTGCTAATTTGTGACACTGGAGGACAGGTAAATACTGTCACACACATACACACACATAACGTATTCTTTTTATGGTGATCATGGTTGATTGTGACTGAATCATGCAACTTCATTATTTTTCAAAGGATAATATGGACAGATTGCGCCCTTTGTGTTACAGCCAAGCACAAATGGTGATAATTTGCTTTAGTGTAATGAATCCAAATTCTTTTGCAAATGTTACAATGAAATGGCTCCCGGAGGTATTTTATGTATTTATAAAAATCATGTTGAAACATACAATATATTTTCGCTCAGATTAATTTCAAGATGATGGTTTGTTGTCCCCGTAAATCATTTTTATTAGGTGAAGCGCCATGGAATGGTAAAGGAGGATCCAAATAATCCGTTGAAATTGTTGCTAGTCGGAACTCAGTCAGATCTCCGATCAAACGTCAATATGCTCCTTGAATTGATGGACGATGGACAAGCTCCGATTTCAGAAACACAGGCCCTGAAACTCGCCAACAAAATAGGCGCCCTAAACTACGTAGAGAGTTCAGCTGTTACCTGCAACAATGTCAACGTAAGCACTATCTAGAATAATTATTAGTTGGATGGAATCAAGTATTGAGAGCTCCCCTTGAAACGAAATAATTCTACATTGTCAATATTGCTTTACTCTATTAGCACATATTTCATATCGCCACCAAGTATGGAGAAGGGAAAGCCGTGCCTAGTGAAATTACTGGATTTGAAATAAACACAGGATTTCAGGCGAAGTTTCTTCCCAATATAACGGAAAGGAAACTATTATTCTGGCGTCGTTGGCGAATTCGTCAAAATAAATCTTCAAAGATGAAGCGACTCGTAAATGTAATGTGGCCTTGTCTGTTTTAGCATATGTGTAAACTGTACAACAGTGAATTGATAAAACAGGTTTAAAATGATTTCTGGAAGAAACTACAAATTGAATTATGTATCAGACTAAAATAGTTGTTGTTGTGTAATATTTCAATTTTGTGTTAGTATTTTAGTATAGGCAATATAGTCAAAACATCGTAGTGCAAAGCACACATTTAGTTCATACTGTCAGCATTGACGATAAATTCTTCCCGAGACGCCAATCTCTAAATATTTAAAAATATTATACTCAATCCTCAGTCACATGTATGTATGCATACAACTTATGCATTGTAGTTTTAATGCACAATGTAGCGGCAGTCAGTATAGTATAAGTAATGCATTCAACTTTTAGCGGTGATAG
Organism: Callyntrura sp. NNG-2020; assembly: GCA_027744055.1. Classification (NCBI taxonomy): domain Eukaryota; kingdom Metazoa; phylum Arthropoda; class Collembola; order Entomobryomorpha; family Paronellidae; genus Callyntrura; species Callyntrura sp. NNG-2020. The sequence goes on from JAHZNE010004896.1 coordinate 31,311, forward strand.
TAATATAGTAATGGTAGTTTAAAGCAATTATCTAAATAAGCTCAAATGAAGAACTTATGATTTTCATGGTTTCTTTAGAATAGTAATTTCTTTCTTTTAGTCCCCATCCAAACCAATGGGTAGCATTGTTACTTGTTGTTTACATTGTTTTCCATGTAAGTACTTACATACCCAAATACTATTAATACGTATTGTTTTTGGTTAAGTGTACACCTACATACATATGCATGTCGTGTAACATTTCTCAGGTTTATAAGAAAATAAGAATTGACCGAATAAGTATGTGTAAAATGAGCAATGTTGGGGTGGCACAAAAATATTAATAATTATTTACATCACTCGCATTCATTCAAACCACTCGTAGGAAATGTTATTTGATTTCTACAATTACAGATGAAAGTAAATATTTATAATTTATAGGTCAAAGGCCTGCTATACAAGCACAAAATAGTAATTTGTTATTAGTATAGTTATGTATGCGTCCTCACGCTACAAAAAATCAGCCAAGTTGTTCCGTGTTACTTACATCACATGTCCATTCAAAAATAAAGTTTCAAAACAAAATGTAAGGCTGTGCGTATTTCCTGTAGTATTGCATTGACAATACATTACTCGCAAAACACAATACACACTTTCGTAAAATATTAAAGTGACATCCAAAAATAGGGGAAATCATATATGCTAAATGTCACTCGAGGGTGTGGTTTGTAACTGTATAAATAAAACTCATTCAACATTTAGTAATAAATGTCTGTTGATATTTTGAAATCAAAATGATTTTCAATGAGCTCCTTGGGCATATAAAAGGTACTGATGATTTTTTTGTTGGAGACTGTGCCTGATCATCACAAGGAGGGGTTTGTTTTCTGCTGAGGAAATTCAGAAAAATTGCTGGATAATGTAAGAACAAAAACATTACCAATTACCTTAAGTCTTGCATAAATACATACCAATTCTATATTCTATTCCATAGAGTAAATAATTGGATAAAAACTTTCTGTTGAGATTTGTTTAGATGAATACATTATTGGTATTAAGTGTGCATTTCATCTTGGGAAAAATGGCACAAGGCTACCCACTGGTTCAGAATATTTCTCCGTTGGCCAACCCATCATTTCCTTTAGAAATCATGCAGGATGATGATTCGACGGCTGTTTGGAGACAAAAGAGGTCATTTGGAATTGATGTTATTGAAAATTTACTAACATCAATGGCAATGGCTACAGGATATCAGATCAGTCCGGTGCTAGGACATCAGCACCCCGGTGGTGTGAAACCAAGCTATCACCAAATAAGAGGTAATAGGTTGTACCCGTGGTACAATCGATTTCCTCCGCCATTATATGCTGGATATTTTGGACTTAGCGGGTTTGGTTTTCATTAAAACTAGTTCCAACAAAACTGCATTAAAAAACGTTACTTTTTATTATTTATGTATTACGTTACAAATCACAAAGATTATCTTTGAACACGAATTGAAAGCGCACAACAAATAATATATAAAATGCAGTAAAAATGAAAAACACTGGTTAAAACCCTTTTAATATAAAATATAAGATACGGTAATACGATAATACGAAAATAAAATATTAATGAATTAAAATGTTTACGACATTAGATTTGTAAATTTAAAAAGTTAGTTGCATTCAATAATGGCATTCTATATCACATATGAGAAAGTATTAAATGTAATCTTAAGTTTTAAAGCTGTTTCAATTTTTAAAATTTTGATGTTCTGTCGACTTGTGGTAGGAAGCTGTACTTCACTTATGTTCAATATTACTATGCACATAGATTTCTGACATCCAATTATCATTTTAGGTGTAAACTCGAAGTATAGAAATGATAGGTCGTCGACAAATAGGGCAAAGATTTTTGCTCCTACGTGTTCTGGCGGTAGGGCTTCTTTGATTCTTAAAAGTATTTGCACAATCATAGCACATACAAAGATGGCCACATTCTGCAAACGCTGTATTCTTTTCACGGTCTGTGCAGACGATACATAATCCAAGATTGAATTCCAAAGGAGATTTAAACGGTGTCTAAAAACGAAGAAGATAAATTATAAGTTTACGAGCTCCTGTGGAGGTCTAACGCATTAGCTTTATTCGGTCATATGCTAAGATCTCCCTTTTCATAATTTCTATAGTTAGAAGGATATTTCAGATATTCTGCAGTGGCATTTTCATCTTTAATAGGAAGAAATCAGAGAATATCTTATATGAAACCTCCTTCTAACTATAGAAAGAAACTATGAAAAGGGAGATCTTAGCATATGGCAGGGCAACTCATCTTGAGCTTACATGTGGGGATCCTACTGGTGATAGCGATTCATTTAACTGAGCAGGAATTACATTTTCAATGGAAGCGAGACGTACATTCCGTCTCACAGACAAAGGAGTGTTCAATATATTTGGTGCAAGACCTCTTAATGGTAGTCTTGTTTCACCTTGACCAGTAGTATTTGCACATGGGTACATCGGGATATTTTCATTCACATCAATTAAATCGACATTATCCTTGTCCAGTACCATTGACTTATCTTAAAGTAAAAATAATTAATTTTTATAGTTTCTTCTTCCTAAGTAAGGAATGAGGTTATAACGTTTAGCATGATGCCTATAAAATTCTGCAAGTCAACATTTTCATTGCAAGGTAAACCGGAGAAACCCACCAACAAAACCAAAAGACTGAACTGATCCATAAGCTTCCAAAATCACCCATAAATGTTGGGAAATATCAACATCTTTTAAGAAAATCCCTCCATTTATACCATTAACGCCATATAGAACAGTTCCATCGAGGTCGACTTTAAAATAAATCACGCTTCCAACGCGGAGAGGAAACAACATAACACTTTTTATCCAGAATCCAACTGAGTTTTTAAGATCTGGGGATACCAGAAAAAATTAAGATTTGCATTAAATGAAATTAACTTAATGCATAATCAAAGAGCTTAAATTCATATATTGTGTTAAAAACATACCTCTACCTAAAGGAACCACATCATTTTCAAAAACTGACGGATTGCACGATGTGAAACCAATTCTTAGTGGTCCATGGAATTCTCTCGAAATTTCATTAACCTCAACAGCAATCTGCAAATACGAAGTTACAAAAGTGACAGTTTACATTTCAACGAACAATAATATTTTAGTGTATGCATAAAAATGTATTCTGTCATATCATTTCTCACGGTCTCGCCAACGTTGATGGACCTGTTTGAAAATACCACAGAATGTTCGAAATAGGTTTCATCGCGTCTTGCATTTGTAGAATCTTCATTAAGAGTTATGGCTTTTCCGTGTATAGGATGAAACCGTAAACGGTTTGCTTTGTTTTCTTGCTCTAAAATTTTTAATTCATATATATTAATATTATTATATAGGTTTATGTTTATGTATACCTATATTTACATTTAATAAGTATTAATGGGATCTGTTCTATTATTAGGATTGCCCAAAACCAATCCCTTGCTTCACTTTTACCGTAACTGCAAAGTCTAACTAACCTTGTCTAGCTTGATTTTGCGCAATGAGGCTAAACTTGTCCAGCACTGTGGAAATGGCACTTCCAAAACTAAAACTGTTAGCAAAATTTAAAACTCAACCATTATAAACGAATAAATCGTTAGTATTAACACTGACAAATAAGCTTAAAGTTATAACAATAAACTAAAATGAAATAAACATGAAATTATTAGTTTGCAAACCGGAAAATCCCATCTTAATTAAATTACACTTTTGCTGATGTCATTCCAACACTTAAAAATTTCTGCAAATTGTACGGAATATGTTACCTTCTTATTAAGTGCATAATTCCAAAATGATAGTTGACGACAACGTCGGAACCAAATAGGGCGCGGAAGGAGCCTTCACGGTTGAATGATTTACAAGGACAATACAATAATCACTCAGTTGAACAATTTAAGCCTATTGCTCAGTCGGACATGAAATGAAGGCTGCGGATCCGGAAGACTATTCTTATTGTTTGTATATATATGCGTACAATACTTCAAAATACGTTGTTCTTCATTATTTAACTCACTGGCAGGTCAGCCTTATATATTTTTATTTAAACGTGTTCGATAGGCAAAGTATGTAAAACCTTCAACATCTTTCCAAAAGTACCTATCATTATTTTTTCATGCAAATTAAATATTGGAATAATAATGGGCCTCGGGATCTATTCTATTAATCAAGAAAGGTAATGATGACTTTTTAAAACACGGATTTGAAAAATCAATAGATTAAATTAGGGAAAACCTTACACACAGTAGGGGAAACACGTTTGTTGAAATACACTTTTGGACTAATTAGTAATGATTCTTGGTTACTTTCATTTATGTTCTTAATTGTTTTTGATTGTTGTAATTAATTTAGAACATGTATATACGTCCGATCGTGTATGATTTGAAAATTAGTCTAGTAGTATGTACCTAAACCGTTTACACGTTTATATCTGCAATACAATACCTAACAATTTCAACGAATACATTATATTAAGTTTTTAAGTGACACAAGACCTAAGAGATCAAAACGAACAAACAAAAGGCAAAAGCGGTAAAATATTGGTCTCACTCTCACATGCTGCTCTTTTGAGAATTCTAGTATCTTTTGTCCAATTGTAGCAAAGAAACGAAAGGAACATTAGCAACAAACAACGCTTTGAAGTATAATTATCATCACATAAATATCACCCATCGAAAACAGTAGACCAACATCTACCTCAGCTCGCTTATTGTTTGTGTATGCATATTAGTTTTACATATTTCCATTCCAGTCCAATCCCATACAATAATCAGTCAATCATAAGTTGGAGTACTATAAGGATGGATCGCAAAATGGCTAACAAAAATTTCTTTTTTTACTTCCAATGGTAAATCCTCTGTAACAAAAAGCATCTAATTTTTGTGAGAGGAAAAAAAACAAATGGACTACACGAAGACAGTTGTAGCGTAGCTTCGCTGTGCTTTTTGTTTCAATCATTTCAAAAATATTGAAATTGCGCGCGTTGTTTCAATTTTGACATTCAAATAACAATAGCTGCAAACTGCAACTGCTGTTTGTTGGAAAGCTGCTGCATCGTTGATTTGTAAAATTATACAAAACATACATAGCTAATGCGCACAGACAGGGACAAATTTGAACTTTCACTGGTGCCTCGTCTGATTGCTTATTCCAACGGTCCTGTAACCGTTCTCTCTTGGTTGTCTCTATATTATCGGAAAGATGGATGAAATGAATTAATTGTTTGTATTAATATCTTTGGAATTTATTCATTAGCATATGTGTGCATTTAGGGGTCTCATAATTATGAAGTTCCGGAACTTTTGGAACTTTTTTCTAATGACCATGTGCGATCATGAAAAAGTTTGACATTGAATTTAAAAATAAAAATGCACATAATGACGTTCCAATACTCGAAGTGGTTTCCTCGGTTACAGGGGCTTCAATATTTGAAGGTCCATATACCATATGTTAACCATACTGTAGTGAATGGCCAAATTTGGGGTCGGGCCCCTAATCAATTTTTGATTTGAATACTATTTTAGAAAGAGCATAAAATGGACATGGTTTGGTGAAAAATGGCGATGGCATCTCACCCCAAATTTGAGTGACGAGCGGGTCAACATTACAGTGATTCAAATGGTAATAAAGTATGTTTCAAAAGTGGGTCACCGGTCACGGGTGCTACAGACCCCAATGTATGAATTTGACATTTTAAGAGCAGAGGTAAATTGTGGCTCCAAGCTTAAGTTGGCATACCCAATAGCATTAGTCGTCATACACAAAGATGTTAATGTTAAATAAAATATATATTTCTTTTACCCGAGGTCGTTGGTGTTAACTTTAACGTTAAAAGCTACATATACTAGAATCGTTACACATATGGCATAATTTAATTTCAATAATTTCACATGTTTTAAAGATTTGCTCAGTAGAACCACTAGAAATGTATTAACAAATTTATTTTTTAAGTATAATTGCGAAGAGAAAATTGATTACAAGAACAGTCATTGACAAAACAAACAATCTCGTTATTACACTAATTTTTCATTCACATTTAGCACCAATCACATATCCATTTGAAATAAAATATGAGCATTTATTCATTTTGTGAATCCCACACCTTTAAAATTAATTCTGAAACCTTTTCCCCAATCATGATGGTAGGGGCGTTTAGGTTTGCGTTGGTAATCATGGGCATAACTGATGCATCAGCCACTCGTAGTCCTTTTACACCTTTTACTCTGCAAATTCATTTTTAATTGTGATACCATTAGACAAATATGGGAAATCAGACCAGAAGTTTAAGTATTTTCTTCGTTCCTCTGTACAATAATTATTCAATTATTAGACAATGTTTTACCTTAGCTTTGAGTCCAGAACAGCCAAAGGATCTGATTCGTGCCCCTGTGATAGTACAAATGAAGTCATCAATGGGAATTGAGCATGACCATTATACATTTTTACTAATTCCATATTTTATCAGATATTAAGTACTTACAAAACGAGCTGTGCAACATGGGTGATAAATCGTCATTGTTAAATGGCGTATGTAGCATTCAAAATATTCATCAGACTTAAATGGTAGGTGCTCACACCCCGGAAGCTGCTTTGCAGCCAACTTGGCTCCGATACGTTGATAAGCCTTGGTTTCTTCGTACAATTTAACGACAAATTTCATTCCTATAACAGTAATTTCATGATAAATCCACTTCAATTTCTGGATTATAACGTAAACTGATTTACTTCCATAATTGTAAGTACCGTCAATCATTGCCCTCATGTCATGTGGATGCTCAAAATAACGTGGGTCAATTTTGGGGTGAATAAAAGGGTCGTCACTTTTAAGTTCGACAACACCGGTTGATTTAGGTCTACCTAAATCAACTAATACGAAACTGGCATCCAGGCCCGTGTACGGTGAAATTAGCTCTAAAAGTACATGAGGTTTCAACCCAAAGCAAATTGTTAAGTCTTCGGAACCCCCGTGCCTGATTCCCAAACCTGTCATGTGCAATTGTAAGTCCGGCCAATCTTTTTCGGCCACAGAACTTGAAAGCATTGCGAGTCCAGAAACAATATTTGAAGAAATTGGACCTTAACAAGAATAAAATTTGATTAAGTTCGATTAAGTTATACGTGGCACATTTTTCAACTGTCCCTCCTCCTGATAATGCTGTAACGCAAATTTCAAGACAATAGCAATTTCTAATCTCCAAACGCTTATATTTTTAGTCATGATTTTATGTTTTATGTTCGTTTCTAAATGCTCCTTTATTATACACACAACTTAATCTCTTGAATTTGGTTTTCATACATGCGCGTGCCCGACGTGGTTATCGTTATCATGCTTGAAAAAAAAATTACGATTACATTGGCAGGACTCCATAAAATGAAAAAAGTAGGTTGACAATTTCATAAATCCTTCAACCAGGCACCGTTGTTGCGTTGGCTACGCACAAAAATGTGTGTAAACAAACCTCGGACAAGTGTGTATGTACATGGGGTTTACATTTTAAGAAATTGCATTCTTGTTGCCAAGTCTACAGTAAATGCGTTTTGTATTTCCTGGAGGAAATGTCGGGTAACGGAGGAGGTTGTATTTAAGTTTAAAGAAGTTACCGGTTCGATTCAACTCATACTCTATTACTGTACTGAGTGAAAAGTCACGATCAAATAAAAATGAAACTGGTTCTTTTAATATGAACGGCCCCACGGTAGTCAGAACATGATCCTGTAGGTTTTTGCCGACGGGGAGGTTTACTCGAGGAATAATCTAAATACGATGATAAAACAATTCTATCTATAAAACTTTTAAAACAATGTTTTGTTCCTAATAATTTGTAATTATTTTAAGCTTACATCATGCTCAATAAGATGGATTGCCGGACCAATTCCAGACAACATCAGTAAATGAGGAGTTCCTATTGCCCCAGCACTAATTATTATTTCCTTCCTAGCCTTGGCCTTAAAAATTCTTCCATCTCGAACGTAAGTGACACCAGTTGCTCGTAAATGATCATCGAGTTCAATCTAAAGCGAAAAACAATTCGGTGAGGTTGCTACATTATAGATTTTGGCTGTTGCCTATTGAAACAAAATGCTCTCGATGCAAAATCAATCACCGGCTCTCAGCTCACCTTGGTCACGTGTGCATATCGGTAAATCTGCAAGTTTTTTCTTTTCAAAATTGGCTTTATGAAACATTCATACGTTCCTGCACGCATTCCATTTGAAATTGTAGCGTCGACTGGACTGAACCCTATATCATTTAAATGACGAAGAAATATTTTTAATGTTTATTAACATATCTATTAATTAACTTGATGTAATTAAATGTGTGTAACACACAACACACCTGCTGTTTGATAACTATTTGGGTCAGAGGTTGTATCAAACCCGAGTTCTTTCCCTGCTTCAAGCCAGTATTCCAGAGTTGGTTGGAATGATTGTTTTGACACGGAAAGAGGGCCTCCACTTCCGTGAAAATCAGCTATAGCATGAATAATCGCGGAAATTCAAATTAAAAGATTGCACAAAATGATAAAAGCGTAGTGTATGGGTGACATTTCTTACAGTTTGGCCAATTTCCTTTATAATTTTCCGATTTTTTAAATAGTGGCAGTAAATTTTCATATCGCCACGAATCATCTTTTGACATATTGGCCCACCTAACGATATACAATAATTACAAATGACTTTAACTATTAACTATTAATAAACATTAAATGGTGGCTAAATTTAATTAAAACAATGTTATTTCCTACTGATCAAAGTCTTTCGGATGGCCACGCATATAGATCATAAAATTCAACTGACTACTTCCCCCCACGACTTTTCCACGGGGCCAGTGCATTTTCTGTTTCAAAAAGGCAAAAAATCTTTATTGTGTATTACAATTACCAAAAATAGAAGTGTATTATTTTTACATATTTAATATTTATATACTTGTTCATCAACTGAGAAACATGTGTCTCTTTGATATTCAGTCCGGTAGTGCCAATCCGTATTTAAATGTAAATTAAAAGGGGCGAACGATGGAATTCTAATAAATAAAATTTTAATTTAATTAATCAAATCAAACAACTGTGAAAGGTTAACAAGAAGTATTACCTGTTGTAAGGGGAAGGATCTCCACCAGCTTCTAATAAAAGAACGCGGTACCTTCCACTTTCACTTAACCTGTAATTACAAGGTTTATTAAATTGAGATATCATCTTTTTCACAGCAGGTAAATGAAAAGGGGTGGTAAGAAAACGGTAACACTCATGTAAATTCATATAGTTTTAAATCCACATGTGAATGCAGGTTCACACAAAAATGTAGCATCTATTACTCTAAAAATTAAACATAAGTGATAATACCACTTTGTAAATTGTTAAAAGATACCAAACTGTCAGAAACGATTAAGTAGAATTTCTTAGATTGGGAGATTGACAGCCTAGCAGTAATAAATGGGTTAAGAATTTTATAATATTATAATTATAATAATTATTCCATTTTTTATATCAATTTACCTTGAACTTACAACCGCCCCCGCACTGCCTGCCCCAACTATTTGAAATATTAATGTAAAAAATGTTTATTAATATTAATAATATTCCCAAAATGTTTCATTATTTGTTTTAACGTACCCACGATGAAATCGTATTCCATGTCCTGTGAAAAATAAGGGACTGGGTTGGGATTTAGCACCATGTCTTCAAAAAACTTGCTACATGTCCACATACTAGTTACAATAGATATGAACGTAACAAACGATGAATAACCGGTTAAACTGAAGGGGATGTTTAATATGCGAAATAAAATTCGCAACACTTTTTCGTAGACCCCCATTTCGATTGATTCTTCTGCCCAAGGCCGAAAGTATTAACAAAATAAGCGCATGCATTCTAATTCTTGTACAAGAGCAATTCATCGGGTACCAAAATGGTCGATTGATAAAAGCGAAGTAGATTCGTGAATTTCAAAGGAGATTTAAGAAATTCATAAAGACCTGCTCATATAGTACAGTTAGTTACATCTCCCAATGAAAAGTGTGTACAATATTGTGCTTATTCTCATACACGTCAATATAATCCTTATGCGGCAGACACATTATTGACAAAGGTTTACACGTTTAAGTTCAAGTGCATTGATCATTCCTCGGTGCAGTTACGTCCTTAGCAATTCCAACCTTAGATTAAACCCTACACACTATTTACATACAAATACACTTGACATTACCTGTCACCTGAACAGGTAATAAAAACTGTTAAACAATGTAGGACTAGCTAGGTATTGTTCGTTGCAAACATTATTGAGCAACCGTATCGTTCTCTTTACCTGTCGTCGGCTGCCATTCTATCGAACATGAGCATGGGCCAGTTCTTATAATCTTCATCACTTCGTATGACTTTAATGGGTCAACCAACTTTCCCTATCCACGAACTCATCCAAACTACTGAGCTACGCTTTATTGATTTTCGAAAGCGAAATTTAAAAATTCATGTTCCATATATAAATATAACGCAACAAGGCGTGTGTACAACCAAATTAAATAGTACCAGTACCAGCTAGCTGGTCTTAAATAAAATGAAAGGGTTTCTGCCGTTCATGACACGATTTTACTCGCCAGTGTGTTGCTTTTATGAAAGGGTAAAGGGTCCAAAATTGAAAAGAATTCCTAAAAGGTTGTTGGTTATTTTTATACTTTTACCGTAACATTCACTCGAAACAAAGGCCGTACAATACAATAAAGTATGCATTTTATTACAAAAATCATCATACTGAACTGTCAACGGTACGGTTACCATTTCAAATGAGAAACCAAAGAAGTACTTGAGTCACAAGTGAATATATATTATTCTGTACCAGTGAGTAGAAATAGTATAAAACTATGCGTTCCTTCATATGTTTATATTGAATTTGTATCATTTATTTGTCGACAATTGTGACTCTGAAATAGCGACACTTTTGTTTACTTATATAGTTTGTAGTTGGCTGGTTTTCCATTGCCGGAAGTATATGATTATAAAAAGAATGGTAAATGCCATTATTATTACAAAAAATAGAGTTAACGCCAAATATGCCATTTGCTTCTCACGCGATGGTTTAGAGGTCTGTTCAGTTGATGTAAATGATCCGGAGAATTCTGCATCAATATCCAATTTAGAAACAGAAATTAACTTTACTGCTCCTCGAAGTTTACGGTCACCGCTCCCATTAGTGCCAGCTTTATCTCCGTCACAATACTCCAGATCGGTACAAGGACCACAAAACTTCAGATTGGGTCTTAAACTACAAAAGTTTTCTACATCACGACGATCTACCCAAATGTTTCCTAAATGAAGCTCTGTAAATGCTTCGTTATCGGGCAACTCTTCTAGATTTTCATGAAGAAACACGGATGATGGTGGATTAGGAAAGAAACAATTACGACTGTTCTTGTATCCACATGTCACTTTTAGATACTCCATATTTTCACATTCGGAAAACATTCTCCAATCAAAAGGGAAATATTCTGCGCTTGTAAAATCGTACGTTTGTAGCCTTCGCAAAGTAACTCGCACTAGTGTTTGAGAGTTTCGCATAACACAATATTGATAAAAAATCCACATAACCACACCAAAATTGCATGTAAGGTATTTTAGGCTCGTTTGTTGATCCAACAAAAATTTCCACTCTGGAAGATAAGCGGGACTAACTCCGGGCATTTCAACGTGGAACTTGGCGATATTTGTTGGGTATGTTTTAATAAATCTGTGAAGAACTTCTGCAGAAACTTCTGGTAGCAATTTCTCTTCATATTTATCCATCGCGTCGTTTATTTCCAATATCGCAGTTAATAATTCCAACTGTGGCGAACTCCTAATTTTTCGGAATATTTCTCGTGCATAGTCATCCGTGGTGGTAATTGTTCCTGGGAGAACGAATCCAGGGGATGGTTCATTTGTGCTTAATGGAAATTTCTCTTTAATGCCTAAATGGATTTTGATTTCTTTAGGTTTGGCGTCTTGGCCATGATACGACATGTTCATTATGAAACCACCTGGTTCGTTTAACAAATCGTGTGTATCATCCCTAACCGTTTTATCGTTCCATTTTCTGACTGTTAATGGTTCAGACAAATGCGGCTCATGATATGCATCCGTCATGTCTAAATACGACGAAGAGTTAGGACGTTTTGTACTTTGTGGCAACGCCTGCAGCTGCGAGACATTTAACAGAGAAACAGCTATTCGTACAGTTGGCGACTGAAGGCCGTTATCTTTTTTCAGTCTTGGTTTACTGGAAGTTTTGATGGTGCTACTGGACGACTGCAAGAGCCGATTATGTCGAAAATCCTGTGAGCTCGAAGAATGAGACATTTTGAAATCTGCACATTGCAAACAAAAGAAGCAAGTACATTATTTGTTCATCCGAGGAACTTCTATTTCATAAAATCGTTGTATAGAAGTAACCGCCTGAGAATATACCGCCCCAATTTAAGCCTTTAAATTGTGTGCGTAAGGCGCCCGAAAAAT
>JAHZNE010004897.1:0-11509 GCA_027744055.1 Callyntrura sp. NNG-2020
AGTCTCTCTACAGCAATGTATCACATCACACATCACAGCTTGCGATTATTTGTATCATCGTTGCATCTCCTCATCACATCCCCCTTTTTTGTTCATTTTACCCGAAAAAACCACTAAAAACTCTCGTAATTTCGCAGGTGATGCGCATCTGCTCCAGAAAATTACCTCTTCCAAGCGCAGCGCCTTTTCTGTTCGATGCACATACATACAAGAAGAAGAAAAAAACAGAGTTGCGCTGCAATCGCAATTACCACAATGCAGCCAGACCAGATGGTTTTAGGATGATTTTGAATGTCTCATCTCCAAAAAAAAACGTTATCCAACCCAATCTCTATAGCTTGAGATTATTACTACGATTTCGCAATGCAAATTACCCTGAAACGATATAAATTCGAAAATTCATAAACATGCAATATGAGCAGCAAGTTAACTAAACAAAACAAGCACACCAAGAGAGCCCCAGAATATGTATCTTGCACAGAGAAGAAGAACCTCTCTACCAAAAAAGTTTCTACGAACAGTGTGTTACTGCGACAAGATATTATCCTTTAGTTTTTTTACGACGTACCATTCAAATCTAATCGACTGAAGTTGAGATAACAAAGAGCCTGAGCTCGCAGAGAGAAGAAGAAGAGGGTGGAAGTTTTTTAATTTGCATGAGAACAATGACAAAATAAATAAAGCAGAGTGGATATATTTTACACAATATGCGAGTAACATCTCATCTCGAATGGAGTGAAACAAGAAAGAACGTGCAATGCCAAACAAAATACAACAATAAAATGAAGAAGGAGTCAAATGGTTTTTTCCTCTATAGGACGACATAACTGATTGACGGCAAGGCAGAGACTCTGGGAGAAGACAAAAACATGAAGATTTAATCTAACCGGGATCCCGCCTACAATTTTAAATGTATTTGCAGAAGATAATACGCTTGTAGTAATGTATATAGTTTTAGCCGAGGCGCTTTAGCAAATGAACAGAAAATCTTGAAAATCGTTGTAAAAGGATGTCAGTTTTTATAATAGTGAAATGTACTGAAGCAAGTAGTCTTTAGACGGGCTCTCTATAAGTTTTATATTTATAAACGCTAAACACCTATCAACTCTTAAAAGTCTTGTTGGGATGCAGATTGAGTCTTGGTGGTAGTGGTGGTGAATGCAGGAGCGGACGCTCTTGAAGCAAATTGCACAATATTCAACTGTCGGTCTTGATGATAGTCAACAAATACAAGGCGAACGAAAGTTTAAATTAGTATAATGGAAATGTCTCGTACTATTTATGCAGTGATCGGAAAGGGAGACATTGAGAAAGAGAGTGAGAGAGCTGTTATTATTTGAGCCTAGGCCTTGCAACGCCAGCTTTTTGCTTGCAAGTCACAGTAAGCTGACTACTTTGCTCAATTACTCCTCCCATTCATAATGCAAACTTTTGGAAAATATTTTAGATTCTGAAATGGTATCGCTTCATCATCATCATCATCATCGTCACTTGAGAAACGTTTTTATCAAAGTGTGTGCAATATACTGGTTTTCTGATACATCACCACCACCATACCAGCAAGAGAGAAAGAGAACGGTAAAGTAGCAGTTCAACCCTTTTCTGCTGAGCATTATTCTCTTACGCAAATCTCAAGTTCGTCGCGCGACAAAATTTACTTGGGCAAACACATAATTCATCCCTCTTCACATGGTTCCTTGACTTCCTCTTAAGTTGATGGTATCTACTACGTGCGAGATTACTTTAGATTTCAGACTTTGATTGTGCCATATGAAACGATGATGATAGTCCAGAAAGAACGGGAAATGTATCATCTGCAATGAGAGAGTGCGGCAAAGAAGGCGAAAATTTATCACATCTTTGACGACGACATAGGACACTGCCCTTGCGATTTAATAACGGTTGATGAAACTTTTTACGTTTTCCCTAAAAAACGTCAACAAGCTGCAGAGTGAACGACACACAATCTTGTCACTGGGAATATGTTTCGTTAAAAATTCGAATGCAAATATACCGTTACATGAAAGCAATTTATCTTGTTCCTCCAGAGGGAAACTAGAGAAGGAAAGACCGAGAGAGAACGTTTACAAATCTACTACTAGTAGTTGTATAGCATTATGCCAATAATGCGTTCATGTATAGGCAATAACACGCACACAGAGTAAATGTAACGGAAAGTGAAAATGAAGTTCTACAAAATAAATCAGTACACAAAGTTATTTTTGCTTTTCGACACGCACTTAATTTGAGGAAGTTGGCTCCGCATTTTTGTTGTGTTGTGAAGGCTTCTCACTGTAATACCAAGCAAACATTGCAATTTCGACGTAATTTAAGGAGTAAGGAGCGCTGAATATCTCTTTCAATAACAAGTGATGCCTCAACAGGGAGCTTCCACGAAATTTTCATTCGTGAATGTACAAGGATTAATATTGCCGAGAAAGTACCAAAGCACCAATGCGACCTGTTACAACAGGGAGCTTCAACGAAATTTTCATTCGTGAATGTACAAGGATTAATATTGCCGAGAAAGTACCAAAGCACCAATGCGACCTGTTGTTGTGCAGTTTAAAAGTGCGTTGAAAATAAAATACGTGACAAGCTATAAGGGAAAGGTCTCATCGCTGGGTTCGTTATGGGAAAACAGGCAATTTACATACGTGGTATTCGTGCTGTATACTACCCGGGCTTCTCCCTCTTGTTTTGTCGTTTCTTTTAAAGGTCTCTTTTCTTCCTTTATCGGGAACCTTTACTCTTCCATAAAATGCGTACATGTAAAACGTCTTTTTCTAAATTGAAAATTTCCTACGTGTCAGCAACAACACTTTCTCCAGGCAGAAAATGTCTTCCTTTTTTAGAAGAGTAAAAATACGCAATACAGTATTGTCCAATCTATGCGTGTGGAGTAGGGAGCAGGGGACATCACAATTTTATTAGCGAATCTACCCTGCTATTTACATTCTCGCATGCCATCATAGCTCTCGGTATTACTACACTTTTACTTGAACTTGACTCCACCGTAACGACAAATTTCCATTTCCCCATTGTGAAAAAATTTCAATTCAAAGTGAATTTAAGAAAGTTCATGAGGGCATAAAAAAGGTATCTTGAATTCATTCTGAATCGCCATAATCATCGTCTCTTTCTCCTCCTTTCCTTGGGTGCACGCGTCTGTTCTCCCTCTTCCATCCCTTATTTTCGTATCAACCCACGTAGACCCACTACTCCCAGATCATCTTAACGTCAGTCACAACAACACAACTTTTTTTTCTTCACCCGAGCCAAAGCAACGAAAACGAGTCAGTCAGCAGCGGTAGCGGGAATGGCAGACATTGTGTCTCAAGTTTGGTTTTTTCGGTAATGCTGTGGGACACTAGAAGTGTGCATGAATGATAAACGACTGATATCCGTTCCGGTGGTGCTTCACCCGGAATTCAATGGATGTGATGTGATGTAATGTGGATATGCGTGGGTATATCGGTATGTTGTATACATGTGCATGTAAATGTAAATACAATGAATAATGATTTTTATGCCTTTCAGCTTTTCACGAGGCAGAGTCAAAGTGAATAAGTTCTGTTATGGTCGGTTCTTATGCAATTTCTATTANCAGCTTTTCACGAGGCAGAGTCAAAGTGAATAAGTTCTGTTATGGTCGGTTCTTATGCAATTTCTATTATTTCGTTGATGCTCAACTGCTCTTTTTTAAAAAAAATTCTTCTGTCTCCTATTTTTTGCCTCGCTTTCTTCCATCTTACGACTGAAGTAAAAAAAAGCAACACAAAAAATATCGCGTGTACCACGTTATGAATACACAAGAACATTTTCATTTTATGCTGCACCTCTGAACAAAAAGGCCACGATACAACAAGAGCTGTAGCGCGGGTGTGCACACACAAAACAATGTTATTACCCATTTTAGAGACGGTTATGCGGTATAATGTCGCTCATATATTCGGCGCTTATATACGTAATCTCATCATAAGAGATGCAATGAATATCACGAGGAAAGCGATGATGATATTAGATGCAATACAACAGTCAGACATAAATCTGAATTGGTGAAGAAATGAGAAAAATTGGAGATGACACGTACCGAGCTGGGGCATGCTTCATCTTCAGAGTCGTCAGACTCCACGGGAGCGTTATGCAGTTCAGGTGACACCTTCATCTTTCCTCTCTCTGAAGCAACTTTTTTTTAAATATCAAAAGAGAAAAGGATACGACTACTGTCTTGCCACTTTATAGCTTCTTTTTCTTTGTCAGTTTTTTTTTCTCTCCTTTCCGCTAGCGTCACCTCACTCACGTCTTCTTTTAGAAGGTGTTGGTAATTCAACCCTTCTTTACGCGACTTTTTTTTAGTTTGCAGTAAAACGTGCTCGTGCTGCAAACTGCAAAATGCACATCAACCAATCTATTTGAAACTACACACACTTTGTATTAAATGTGTATGAAAAGTTAAAACGTAACGTTTCTCCTCTGAGATTATTTTATGACAAAGACAAAGATGCCTGTCTATTTGTTCCCTGTGGAACGTTACACACATATACATATATGTACTCGGAGGATGTGTGCCATTCGCTTGTGTCTTTTTCAGAGTTGGTATTCAGGGACGACAAAAAAAAGGTTCCTCTCATTCCTGTCAGTACCGATCCGTTGACGAGCCGGCACCCTGTCATTTATAATCACAGGGTAGCTTGTAAAAATGTCGTTGTAATAAGTTCGTCGTTCCTAGTAGCAGATTGCAGCGGTCGCTTTGTCGCTCTTTCTTGTCGTCACCATTCATTATCATTATCACAAAATGTATTCCCTCTCTTAATTGGGTTAAATTAGAGGGAGACACGTGTTGAATGAAAAAAATCTTTATGTGCTTTAATTACAGGGCACGAGAAAGAGAATTGTTAATGTGCTCACGAGTCTCTGAGTCTCACACTGCCTTTTTTATCTGCAGTTTTTCGTGTATATTGCACCGTAGCAGCGTAGCATTCATCGGTATATTTATGTGTGTGCAGCAGCGCTGCTTTAATGGAAGCAAGGAGAGGAGAAAAAAACAGCAGCGGTGCAGGCAATATTTGGCCTGCTCCGGTGAGACGTTCTTGGATTAACTACTGTTTTTTGTTCTTTAGTTTCTCCACTGCTGTTGTTGCTATACTGTTGCTCCTTTTCTCCTTTTATAATAATTCTCTCGAGTTAAGCTTGTCTACGACGTGTGCGTTGCGAAATTTATTACATTTTTTATCTGAATGTCATCGTTGTGTATACATGGTTAGTATTTTGCCGTGCACTCGTAAACTTTGCTCTTGTCACTTTTTCATTCAGTCCTAAATTCCCTTTGGTTCATTCAATTCTTTTCACTCACTCTAGCAGAAGGGAGTACAGCTACAGAGTTGAGCTGTCATTATTCCCAGAAAATGCAGTCACATTCACATTGACTTTTCAAGGTGGAAATCACGATATCACGAACTCCACATTAACTTTGAAAGGAGAATTGACTTAAATAAATCGGTTGACATTCAACGTGCCATTTATTTTTTTTTACAGTTAAGCTTGATCTGCTTCACTGCTTATCGATGGATTTTTACAAAGATGTTCAATCTGCGACAATAATATTTGTTTTAGATTTTCATAAGGATTTCTTTAGAAGAAGGCTTTGCCAAAAAATCAGTGAGTCAGGGAGAGACAGATCTACGACCGGCTAATCCACCTCGTTTTTCTCGCACAAAAAAGAAGTATGAACAAAATATTGAAACGTGTCTTTGTATTGTCAAATCTTGATGATCCGTAGCGTAGACGTTACGCAATAAAACATCGATGAAAAGTCGTTTAGCACTGAGTTTTCTTTCCTTTTT
The DNA here is from genome assembly GCA_027744055.1 of Callyntrura sp. NNG-2020. Taxonomy (NCBI): domain Eukaryota; kingdom Metazoa; phylum Arthropoda; class Collembola; order Entomobryomorpha; family Paronellidae; genus Callyntrura; species Callyntrura sp. NNG-2020. The sequence continues at coordinate 5,847 of JAHZNE010004897.1, forward strand.
TCACGCACTGATGCAGGCACAATAACACGGGAGACCACACAGCGCTCTGAAGAAAATGAGTTTTTACTCTCACGCAATTTTATCTGCCACGCCAATAAACCACATTAAACGCACAACAAAAGTGTTCTTTACAAATCGTCCGCAAAAGAGAGACTGGCTTCACTGGCCGAGTCTTTTGTAGTTTGCGTCGTTGTCGCTGTAGCAAGATCATCAAGATAATAATCTCTCAAGTGCACGACGACGACCAATCTAAAAATCGCACAAGCAGGCCAGACAACAACAGCAAAGAACGGAGAGGAGGACAATGAAACTTTGTGTGATGTAACGCGAGACGACAAAGTGAGGAGAACAATACTGTGCTGGTTTGCTTGTCACTCTCGCCGTCTCTCTCTCCGCACAACAACAAGGCATTTGCCAAAGTACCTTAAAAATTCTTCATGAAACTACTTTCGTACAGCATGGTTGTATACACATGTGTACCTACTACAGAGTAACAGAAATGTCCATGACCGCGGAAATTTTGCTTGTTCACAGTTGTTCATATGTTCGGATTAGTTATTCCTATAAAACCGAAAAAGATACACACACAACGCAATGTAGAATATATACCAGAAATATGATCTGATAGTATCCAACCGCGACTTAACAAATAACCCTTGAAACACTTAGTCACTCACAATCCATCGTAGTACCACGTTGATTCTTCCCTTTGTTTCTCTCTTTCTGCATGTGTGTTTCTCTTTTTCTGCCAGTGGTGGTGAGTTACCACTATTTGCCACCACAAAATGTAGTGTCTTGTATAATTCCGTGACAAGGAATATTTTCACCGCCGCACCACCATCATCACCACCACGAAGAGCAATGCCAAACAAGAAGCACGAAATGCCTATACATAACAGAGAGGGTGATACACCCAAGGTTCTTATTTCATTTCTTGCTCTTACTCACCACTCGCATAGCCAATTGGATGGCAATTGTATGAATCAGCCGCACATACGAAATGAAGGCAATAAATACACGTTGATTATTAACATTTACTCCTACAATGTTTTCTTGATCAGCATCATCATCATCATCATCATCAGGATGAGTTCTGTAACTGCCACCGCTGCGAATGCCTGTGTCTGTTTACCACAAAAAGTAATGTTCAGCTTTCAGCGTTTTTTTCTGCCTCTCTCTCTCTCTATCTCTCTCTCTCTCTGTCTCCCCTTCCCCTTTGCCAAAGAAAAAGAAAACCACACGGTGATGACGGTAAATAGACCTGCGTTTCGTTTTTTAGTGTTTATATATAAAAATCTGTCCTGCCTCCTTCAATTATCTCAAGTGTACAACCACCATGTTCACGACGACGGTATTCGCATTCCTGAAAACCCATTCAGACAACAATTTGCAATCCGACGTTAAATGCAACATTGTATTCATCCCTGCCTTTTCGAAAAAAAAATCCTACTTCTCTGTTGCTGGTCTCGGAACTGGATCCTCCTGTTTATAGTCACGTCTCAAACAAGACAGATTGTGCAATTTTTTGCTAGTTGCTCATTCCAGCAACCCATCACTATCATCATCAAGATTCTTCTGACAATATGAGGAGAGTGCATTCTTCTAGCTTAACTTGAACATCATCATCATCATCATCATCATCATCATCATCATTGTGGGCCTTTTTTACAGCAGGCTATTTACAAGGTATTCCGATGTCTGCGTTTTACCAAAAGCACAGTTATACAGATTTCTTTCGGGCTCGTTTTTCTCAATCTGTACCATCACAACAACAACAACGACTTCGATATCTCCTCTCTTTTCTTATACACCGCTGAATACTGACGGGCTATGGTGTAAAAAAAGTAGAAAATACTCTTGCAATCTTGCCAAAAACTGACAAGATGAATCTGACTCCTATCAAAAAAGAAACAAGAAGGAGATTTTTGGCTTTGACTGTGTGGCTTTGGCTTTAGTTGCGTGAAGAGCTTCTTTCTGTTGGGTGCTCACAAAAGTACTTGCTTTCATTCAGCAGCAACAAACAACAGTGGTATTTACCACAGAAGAAGAAAAAAAGTAAATGCACGCACTTCTTTCATAAAACACGTACATAATAATATGTCTATAAATGTTGCAGGAATTTTTATAGGGCCAGTTCTATTACCACGTATTATCAGGCATTGTGAGTGTGTACACACACTTACACACCAACAAATTCTTACACTTTTCCTTTCAGTCTTCTTCAATCTCTGAATTACATACAATTTGGCTGTGACTTGGCAGGCCATTCATTTTTACCATATAAACGTTCTATGATGAGTATGATGGAATTACGCTATTATTCCCTCCACTGCTGTTCTAGAGCTACTCTCAACAGCTTTATGGTTTTGCTCTCTTCCTTCCCGTCTTCTCTTTTGATCACCACCAAAGCCACCACCACTCACTCCATTCCATTTTTACAATAAGTGAGTTTCATTGAGCACGGAGTGCAAGAGAGGGAGAGAGAGTTGGGCAAAAGAAGGAGATGACTCATGACAACATACATCCATCCAGAATTTCTCTAGTAAAGCCGTTTCATTTGATACATGGCCGACCACCACCATACGACCACTGTTACTTCTACCAGTTAGCCGTGCTCCTTTCTGTATCTCTTTATTCCAACAATTGGTGAATGGTTTTAGCCTTTTCTTCTTTTCTTCCTTGTTCCTTCACTTAACGCATTTAATATTTTGGACGTTGCATTGCCATAATCGTGGATGTGTGTACAAAGAGCCAAATGTTATTGCTCGAATTTTCTCTCATGCGTTTCACACATTTTCAATTCACCATTATCATTCTCAGGCAAAAACGGCAGCAGCAGACAATTCCCATATGGTTGTGATAAAAAACGGACAAGGTTTATATTTCATTCTGTCTAAGAGATTGACGACGATGATGATGGTTTTTTTTCTAAATCGTGATAACAGTGTGTACGAAGAAAAAGGGGCTCAATGGACCAATGGTACCACTAGTACGTACATGGAACTCACATAAAAATCGCATGTAACTACAAGACGAATGAGCGTAATCAGCAGAAAAACTCCCACGCTTTTATTCGTACAAATTGCCTTGATGTATTTTATTCTTCCTGCGTGAGTGCGAGTTTTTTTTTGCTTGTTGGTGTTGTTATATAATTATTACGGTAGGCAGCGCCGCACTTTTAGAGCTTGGCTGGTGTTGCTTGTCGTCGCCAGTGTTTGATGATGTTGACGATAATAATGACGATGACTATAAAATATCTAGTAATTCACACTACTGCGCATGAAAGTAGCGTGGCGTATCTTTTAGATAAGACGTTATATTACAAGTTATCCGCACGACATCAGGCAAGTTGACAAACACACCAGAGAGACACCAAGCCGGTGTAAACAACAGATGAGTACACGTTATAAGAAAATTACGAAGACAGAGAGAGCTGAACAAGTTTTTATTTACATTCTACTTGTAGAATTGGCTGAGATTGTGAGACTGATGCGTAATTGATGGTATGTCTACAACACAAACAAGGAGACCTGTGTGTGTGTGAGTAGCTTTGCAGATTTACCCGGTCGGTGAAAATGCGGAGAGTGCGAGAGCGAAAAACTCATTGACACAAACTTTGAAGCAAACTTGTCAAGGAGGACATATTTAATATGCACAACTGTGGAGAGCACAAAAATAATCGGAGAAATGAGGCTAACGCATTATGATTTTTTTTCCTGGGAGAAGAACTACATAGCCGCTTTCTTTGTGCTACGCACCTAAAAGGAACGCACACATACACACGCACTCACTCGTTAGTGCGAGAATGTTAGAATTACAGGAAAAACACAACGATTACAGTTACAACTGCCGCAGTTCCTGCTGATGATATGACTATATTACTGCGGATCTTGTTATGGATTTGGTTGAATACACACTTAAAACAAACGGCACGAGAACGATGATGACGACGACGACGACTCGTAGACTCCTTCCTGCTCACTCACGCAGAATGAAGATGTGTAGAAATGAATATGTAAAAGGGGACGGGTGAATGAAAAAGTCAGCATGGGTATTCATGTGTTTGCTGATGGGGAAATGAATGAATGAATGAAAAACAGGATGAGTGAACCCAATTTTTCTTCTTTAATCCGCACTCACAACTTTACTCACCACTATCAACACTTTAGCTTGCAGCAAAAGGAGCAACAACACACCAAGCAAGAAACTTTTTTTCCTCTCTCCTCAATGCGAAAGAACTTCCGGCCGGTGAGTAAACACTGTGTCAAAGACATGATACGGAAGTTATAGGAGTACAACCGACCAGTTTTTTCTTGAGAGGGAGAGAACGTAAAAATTTTGCAGAGGAGCAGCAGCAGTGAAAATGAGATGTGCCTACACACAAAGTATCTCGCAGCACTGTTTATGCAACAAGAGGAAAGCAAAAAAAGTCATAGAAAATCCCCATGAAAAGTTTTCTCTATTCACACTGCCTTCCCTCTTGTTTTTTTTTCTTTGCTGTTGCACTTTCAAAGATCAGATATCTTCTGGGCTCACGGTTCCGTTCCCGACTGAGGAGAGACCACGTAGTAAGTCTGGTCTAAAAACTTTTTTCTTTTGCTTCTTCCAGACACATCACATCATCGTACCAACACCGCCACCACCACTGCCACTACTTCTAATATCCCCACGACTGCTACAACTATTAGGGTACCAATCTCTGTTTTAGCAGACGGCGTTTGTTGTTAAATGCGCCATCCCATTATATACATACATTGAACTTATACCGCGTCTCTACTACGACGACGACGTTACGTTAGGGTAAACGGGACTGACATCATGACTCGACTCTTGAGAATGCCCGGATGCGGAACGGAACCAAGAATATACCGAGAAAACTAAAAGTGAATGTACATAGTTGGTAAAGCAAACGAAAATGCCAAGTAAACGTCTAAGACAGAGAAGCTACACAGCAGTAGCAGTAGTATAGGTATCCTCCATATAACAGCACATGCCTGTACATAACAGCCTTCTAAAAACCCGAATCGGATTGACTTTTCCCGTGCCTTCTTACCCCAAAGTCTAAAACAAACGCGTGTGCATACATACATGCGTTCTTCTGTATCAGTGATCTGTGTGCGTGTGTCCATGAACCATAAGCAACACGAAAAACATACGTACGTACCAGTTAAAGATCTTTTTTTCATTTTCCCTTTCCCAACTTTCATTCCTATACATGGTAGAAAATGGAGGCACAAAACCCCACTACTCTTCATACCATTCCCCGTTGGTCCCATGTGTCATTACTCCACACTCATTCCGGTATTGCTGGTTGTACGCATTCTTATTACCAAACCATGAAATGAACTTGCAAGTTGCAATGAGTAAGGCTGCTGCTGCTGCTGTAGACCGTGCGAGGGAGTACGGCATCACACCAATCTATTTTCATACATGCATTTCTGTGGAGTTACCGCGTAGACTTTCTAAAATTATTGCTGCCCGTCTCCCTCTCTCCCTTCGTCTCCAATAACACAACATAAAATACCCTACATAAACTTCTCCAGCAAATTCACGCTCATTTACTCAATAACAGTCGGTTATAATAATAGTAATATGCGCCATATAAATACTTTTAGTGGAGTGGTTGACTGCACCAACACTTTTTTTTGCTTCTCTCTCTCTCT